>KK121847.1:145663-161304 GCA_000611955.2 Stegodyphus mimosarum
TTGGAATTCAGACTTTCTGTGGCTATGAGCGAATATGGGAAGAACTGAAAGATGAAAAAAAAATAATAATACTTCTGAAAAGGAGGATTGTAAACACATTTCATAGCTAGAACTTTAAAAGAGACGCATTAGGGTCCAAGCTGAGAATTCTGCGTTATCTCCGTCTTGCTTGCATAAAGATACATAAACTTTGCATATCGCAATGCCAAAGGTGTTTTAGACAGCTTGTGCTCCTATATTTTATGCTTCTTGTTATCAAGACAGGGTAATCGAAAATAGAAAATATTAACAGCAGATTATAAACTTAACTTCTGATTATGTTATAAGAATGCATATGATTGGATGCAAGCAGTGCGCTCTTAACAGCCATACATGAAACTGGAAAAGGGAGCAAAGAAACTTTAATCATCTTTTAGAGACATTAGTTATTTTTTTTTAAAACAGGAGAGATGAAAAATGAGCAATGCCCTCGCCTTATATACCTTATATACTCCCCCTTTTAAAGGGAGAATGGGGATTAGGGGACCCAAGCGCTAAATCCTGGTGGTGAAGAATCATCATTCGCCACCTTTTTAGTTCGGGCGCCACTATAGAGACATTAGGATTTTTTTGAAGCAGAAGTCATGAAAAATGAGCAATGCCCTCGCCGGGACTCGAACCACAGATCTCTCGAATACGCGCCGAGTGTGCGGACCACTACACAACGAAAGTATGCAAAGAAGGCAGGAGAAATACATTTTAACCTTTCTGCTTCTTTTTCTCTTTCTATAGAATCTGAAGAAGCTCAGAACATTTCTCTATCTCTTCTTCTTTCCTAGTGGTTAACACTACTGAATAGTGGTAGCTCGAATCGGATTCGAATTCTGACGAAAATGTATGTAAATCATTGCTTTCGTGGTTTTTACCATACGTAACGTGAATAGAAGTATGTTTCTTCTATAAAGTAGGCAGACAGGTCTCATGTTTGTTGCCATATTCAGACAACTAAACCTAAACCTCCTCTTAAATTTGCATTCAGCAACATCGCAGCACTAAAAAGACCTCTTTTTCTCGTTTTTTTTATTTTAAGAAGATATAATTATACTTAAGAGATGAAGATATGATTGCTCTGCCCATCATTCTGTAACTGTCATGTGAAAAGAGATTATTCATCATTTCATTTTGGGTGTTGTGAGAGTTATCAGTTGCAACTAATACTATTATAAGACTAAAATTAATTTTGCATAAATTACCTTAAAGCGAAGCACACTACTTCTATCTGCTTAAGAGAAAGCGTACCTTCTTGGAAATCTCTTATTTACGTTACACATGAAGAAAGTCACGAAAACGCTTTTGCAGGTTGAGTCTAGTATGCTTAAGAAGCATACACTAACGACATCTAGAAAGACTGTAGAAGAATTATCTTCAAGCCTTAAGATCCAAACAAAAATTCAAAAGAAGGATGTATAAGCTCCTTTTATTTGAACACAAAGGAATAACAATGACCCAACTTCCGTTTACACAAGACAGCACATCTGATTCAACTTAAACAAGCAGTTCTGAACTAAAATTATAATGTATTTAGATTAGCTTAATAGCTCACGAAATGAAGTAACGCTCGGATAGGCTCTGGTTTGTAGAAACCGGCGAGACAAGACTAATGGCTAGAAGCACTCAGCGCCGCAGAATCAAATCGCTATTTAGTCAACGGTGACAATATGGCCTCACGTAGGCAGAACGCGCTTTGAAATCAACTTGCGAAACTTTCGCTTAAATAGCACTTCTTTCTCCTTCAATCTGAATAAACGCTGTTTATCTCATTTACATTCTGGCACGAAAAGCATAGCTAAAAAGAGTGACAGAAAAGTTACTTAACTCAAAATTAAAACTCTTAGTCAAAAATAAATAGATAAAAACCTCACACATATACTCCATTTGCAAAGATTTAAAACATTAACGAAAGATCAGTTTTCGAAAAATTTATCCATATCCCGCTACTGGGCCTAGGCTAAATTTAGAATTAATTATATTGTAGTAGCCAAGATACAGTCATTTGATACACGTTTATTACACTGTAAGTGAAAAAATCCAGAATAAAATAATGATTATACAGTTATGTGCACTTAAAAGTCGCAGTTATAATCATATAATTCTTTTTAGCTTTACAATTATTGCGGTATACAAGCGTAAGATATTCATATTCTTTTGATGTATCAGACGCAATGGTCTGGATAGAATTTAGAACATAAACCCAAACGGAATTGAAACCAATCGAAATAAGGGCATGTAAACGGATACCATAATGTGAAATTCAGTAAAGTGAAATGAAAGTCAAAATTCGTAAAGGGAAAACTGTTCTGTGTATTCCGCCGTATATTCTATCAACTTCACCCTTGAGGGGATAAAATACATTTGGATTGTTTTCCGCAACGGACTGGGGAGTAGTTCAGTCAATCCTACTTTTAGATACATATCTTCAAACATACAAACTTCAGAATTATTTTCACTGATTACGGTTTTATTGTTTTAGCTTTACTGCAATTCCTGTTTAGTTAAGTCATTTACTGGAATAATACAGGGTGTTTATAAAGTCCTGGACCCATTTTGATGTTTAATAACTTATAAAATAACAAAGATAGATTAAAATTAATAACATAAATGGTTAGACATAAATTGTGATTCCTTAAATTATAATTAAAATTATTTATGATATGGATCATGATAGCTGGAAATGCGTCTCATTTTTCCTAGACGTTTGTAATTATTCTTTTCAGCTTGTCATTTTTATCAATAGAGAAGAAAATATTATACAGACCCATTTTGATGTTTAATAACTCATGCAATAATAAAGATAGATTAAAATTAATAACATAAATAGTTAAATAGACTCAAAAAGCTTCATGACCCTTGTCAATGAACTTCCACGTGTTCCCCCTTCGTCGCACGGAGAATATCAAGTCGATATTCAATTTCACGCCAGGTACCGGCAAGCATGTCGGCATCCACAGAGGCTATTGCGGTTGTCATTTTGGCTTTTAGGTCATCCATGTTCGACACTCTCCTGCTGTAAACGTTGTCCTTTACAAATCCCCAATGAAAAATGTCCAGCGGCGTTATATGAGGTAATCTGGGTGGCCAAGGAATTGGACCTCCTCGCCCAATTCATCTTCCTGTAAAATGATCATTCAAAGAATTACGAACGATGGTACCCCAATGAGGTTGTGCACCATCTTGTTGGAAAAAGACATGTGGCTGAAGCTCTTCTAGTTGTGGAAATAGGAAGTTTTTCAACATGTCTAAGTATACGACTGATGAGACCGTCTTTTCTGTAAAAAGGAAAGGCCCAATGACCCGGTCGTGCATTAGTCCACACCCCACATTAACCTTTGAGGAATCCCTTCGTGCCTCACGGTATTCATTGGGGTTTTCCGATCCCCATGAATAAAGAAAAGAGAGAAAATGCAATTAATAAGCAAAGATATTTAGAAAAGTACAGATATTCAGACTGGAAAATGAAATTATCTGAAGTTAACCACACACGCAGACGATATTTACAAAAGTGAAGATATTCAAACCTGAAAAGGAAAATATATAAGTTATTCCATCAATAAATGCCATAAGTTCGTTTATATCTTCATTATTTTATGAGTTATTAAGCATCAAAATGGGTCCGGACTTTATAAACGGCCTGTATAATAAAAGAAAACAAATATCCAAAAATATTGTGATTACCAAATCACAATCATGGATCACAATCACCAATCAATTACCATGGATGAAGCCAAAAATAATCCATTATTCTATCTCTGCGTTTGTTAACTTCTCTAGTGCCGCCCTACGCTATGTTAATGAGCACATCTCACCCGCCTAGCTACAGAGTGGCCCTATGGTATAATAAGATGTCTCTATCCAAACCACAAACAAAGACATCTAACGACCCAACCGGTCCCCCAAGACAAAAACGTAGCCGGAATACCAAAACTGCAAAACACAAAAACACATTTAATTAAAAAATTCAAACGATTTTAAGGGAAACCAAGTTCGGAAGATATAGTGGTTAGGGAAGCCAACCGAGATACTAAACGGAATGGGCTCAATTTCTGGAGAAAGCATAGGCGTAACTGTCCTTCCTTTCAGCGGTGGCAAAAGTGGTCCACCTCTTGGGTGCCTCCATAATAAAGTGAAACGAAAAACGAGAAAAAAAAATCTGAAAGATTTCAGATTTTAAATTACGTCCAACGGCGCGTTTTTTTAACGTTTCCTGTGCTACCTTTTTTTATTAAATATCATGTACTACGTACTCAAACCATAAAATTCAATTCAAAATCAATATCGCAAAATCATTTTAAAATGAACATATCATTAGAATTTCCGTACGTCTCGTGCGCTGGAGATAAAAATGTTTTTTTTTCCGTACAGTGTTGCCATTGCTCGCTTTGAAATCATTTAGTTTGTTAATCAGAAATTCGTTGAAATGTTACAAAACATAAAATCGATAATAAAGCAAATTTCAAATTCAAAATTAGGGCTTCCAGATGCCCATATTCGAAGTAAGATTATGTCATTCAAAATTCGATGGCTCTAGGTTTTATCACAATGCGAGAAACATGCATACATTTATGCAGATTTTTCATTTTTTAAAATTTAATGCAGAGCGATAACATTTAGTGGCAACAATTTGAAAAGTGAAACGGGCATTCAGAGTGAATCGATGCAAAATCGCAAAACGAAAGTAATAGTCCTTCGGGACTAAATCCCTTTGAATTAAAAACTTCTAAAGTACAAAGATTGAAATAATGGATTAAGTTACGGAAAATTATGGAATTATGGAAAATTTATTAGAAATAAAAAAATTACATCTTTCAAAAAATTAATTGTTTTATCTATGTATATTTTAAATGATTCAATGCCGAATTAGTAAATGTACACTGTGCTGCGCAAAAAATAGAAGACAGTTATATGTCTCCCGTTCTACTGGACCAATTGACAACATTTAAGCTGCGTTTTTCATGTATGGAATGCGCGACTTTCGATATGTATTAGATTTATATATAGCGTTGTTCTATTATAGGTATTTTGGCGCAAAATCAAACTTTTTGTGAAAAGACATGTCGATTGTTTTCCATATTTCGATTCAGGGACTCAAATTATGCCAAACTACCAAATTTTGTAAAGATCGCATGAGTAGTTTTTAAAAATATTAGCTCTCAAAATTTTAGCTCCTCACTGTTAATTGAATTTGATGTATATTCATTAATATCTGACTTTTCTATTAAACTTGCTTGATTCTTTCTTTCACATTTCGAAATTTAGGTTCATGTCAAATAAAATTCGTCCACTTTTTATGATTTATTTTTAAAATTTATACTTTTAAACAATTTTCATAAATTTTTCGAAAAACGTTTCGAATTATAAACTATAAAATTGTTACCATCATCTTAAAGTAGATGTATTTCTAAGCACACCTGCAAAAAATTAGGAATTTTTATTCAAAATTTCCTAATATATACTTAAATTTATACATATGCGCGCTTTGAAATGTGGCATATTTCTTAAAAGCGATAATAACACAAATGTGGTTTACGCACTTTGTTAAAATTATTTGAAACATGAACGATAGCTTTTTCTGCTCGTCTGCAATGAACAGAAAGGAGCGAAAATAAGGTTGCTGTAAATTAAGAAGTTCGCCAAGTAAATTATTTTTGGCGAAAACGAAAAAAATAGGCCAAGATAAATTTTTGAATTTCTTCGTAAATTTTGAACCAAATTAAAAAAAATTTATATTTAGCCATAATTTGAATCTTAAAATCGAAATATGGAAAAAAACGTGGCTTGTCATTTCATAAAAAGTCCGATTTTGTGTCAGAATACCTATGTTAGAATGATGCTATATATAAATCTAATATATATTCTAAGTCGCGCTTTCGAGTCATGAAAAATGCAATTTAAATTTCGTCAATCGGTCCAAATATAGAACTATCTCTCTTTTTCTTGTCTTTTTTTTCTCGCAGTGTACATTTCTGCTTGCTACAACGCCAGGGTGATTATTCAAAGCTACAGCATACTTTGGGTAAGATATCCTAACTTTAAATGAAAACTAAGTAGCCAACCTGAGCAATGTGCTGTAGTTTCTTACTCGGGCAGCAGTTTTCTAAAGCAAAACAAAATCCAGGGCCAAAAACAACAACTAAGCAACAGCTCGTGTGGTTATCATTCTTGATCTCAACTGTAATGACACCACTTGGCAATCAGTAAGGCAAAAACCTTTAGAATAAGCGAGTTCATGTGGAAACGAGACATACAGATGTAAGGCAATTTTTAAATGTTAGTGAAACTCTAATGAAATCATCAGTTACAAATCAAAACAGTTAAAACTGTTTTTTAGGTTGTGGAATCGACATTTAATGTAATAAATCGTTTAAAGTAGTTTGAAGTACTTTTTTATATGTTAATAGTACTCTAACAATAAACAAAATAAGAAAACGTGTGTAAGGTTTATTATACGTTTTCTAACAGTTATTTTAAGTTTTGAATCTTTCCTATCTTATTCTAATTTCAGCTTACAATTTCCTGCCAGAATGTGAATTCAGCTAATGCTAATTGCAGCTAATGCAAATGAGAATGAGTACTATTTAAATCGTGACTTAACCGACTTCAAGAGAGTGAGAGTCTGATTTCCTGACTAGCGCGCGTCCGCCTTCTGGCTACATCTCTCTTAGCTATTACTACGCTCGGCCATATCTTAGGCCGCCGATTCAATTTATACTTAAGGGACAACTAGTTAGATTCTGAAAGCTTCGGCTAAGAGCTTTATTTAAGCTAGTTTTAGCTCAAATTATTAGTATTTAAATTCAAGTCCGAGTGGTGGCTTTATTGTAAAGTTCCAAGCCGAAACTGATTGTAAATATATTGAATAATAAGGGGTTTTAACCCTTCTCAAGTCTCACGTGTTCTGTTCACGCTTAAGCGATTATTCGCTTGTTAAGTGTTCGTGGGGTTCGGAGAAGTTAAGTGTTCGGGTTAACTAAGAAATAAAGAGTTAAACCCCACACGTGTATTAAAAAAAGAAAAACCGAACTTTAAATTACGTCCAAAGTGGCGTTTTTTTAACATTTTGTGTGTTACTTTTATTTATCAAATATCATGTTCTTCGCGCCTAAACCATAAAACTCGGTTAAAGAACAATATCACAAAATAATTTTAAACTGAACATAGCTTTAGAATTTATTATACATAGTTTCACGCACTGGAGATAAAAATGTTTTTTCTGTACAACATTGTCAGTGCTCGCTTTGAAATCCTTGAGGTTTTTAATCAAAAATTCGTTAACGTTTTCCAAAATGTGAAAGCGATAATAAAACAAATTCCAAATTTCAAATGTGGTCTTCCAGATACCCATATTACGTAATTGAAAATTGGATGGCTCTAGGTACCATTGTTTTATAACAATACGAGAAAATACTTACATTATGCAGATTCTTCATTATTTAATTTCTTCAAATATAACATAGGGCGATAATATTTAGTGGCAACAATTTGAAAAGTGAAACGGACATTCAGAGTGATTCGACGCAAAATTGCCAAATGAAAGCAATTGTCCCTCAGGGACAAAGCCCCTTTGGACTAACAAATTCTATAAACACGCTAAAGGTTTTTTCGAGAAATACTAAATTTAATTTTTAAGCGAATGCTCAATGAATTTTATCTTTAAGTAAAGCTGCGTGATCCAAATGATTACCTCTAAAATTTCAAATAACTCCGCTGCATTAGTGTAGAAAAAACATATTAGAGCGTATCTAAAAACATATTTTTGAATAGCATATTAAGAATTCTTTCACAAAAACCACCAAAATTTTTATTTAATAGTTAATGCCTTTCCGCGTCCTTTTTTATCCTTTCGAACCCTAAACATAATGAAAAAGAGAAAATGAATGAGAACCATTTCCATATACAGATCTGGTTAACCTTATGATTATGCAAGTATATTCACAACACCCTTGAACCTATTTTCTTGAGAATAAATACTTGAGCTAAGTTATTTTTCCTTGAAAATAGCCTGGAATTCCTTTTTTCTCTCTTTATAATAAAAACGGAAAGAAGGAGCTATCGTTGAACAAAATTTTCTCCTTTAAGAGTAAGCTTTCCTTCAGAGAAAGAGACTAGAATATTCTTTTTTTGAACCAAGTGGCGAAATTAGCTCTGGTGCTATGTGTCGTTCTCGTGCAAATTGCTCCTCGGCATGTGACACAGATACCGAGTTCAATTAGGTATTTCATCTACGGAGAACTCCTACAAGTCTTACAAGTAGGCCGTGCGGATTTCGTAATGTCACAAGCTAAGGGGTCGTACAAAAGTTAAAAGAATATTTAAAATATTTTATCTCACAGAGATAAAGTACATTTTCATAGGCTATAGAAATTTACCTTTGGAGAAAAAAAAGATATAACGCGTATGTTTTTAAATTAAGGCATATAAGTAAAATCCTAAAATACAAATGAAAGAAATAAAAGCTAGCTCCACATTAGGGCTTAAAATGCCCCCATAGTGATTTTAAAATTTTGCCCGAGGTATAAGTATTAAATAATCATATTATTAAATTATATTAATAATAATTTTTTTAATTGCCTAAATCATATAATTTATTGAAATAATATTGAATAATGTATATTCTCGCTTTACAAAACATATTATGAAATATATTCATTTCGACAAAATTATTAACCCAAAGGCATTAGCCAAGAAAGTCTATTAATTTCCTTTAGGCATTTCGCGTTGGTTCGCTATCAATGCAAGGATGGATGAAGCCACACCTTTGGATATATATGTATTGCCAAGCACATCTTTTTCTGATATTATGCTACACCATGCGTCTTTAACTCGAAAGGGCTCTTTCTGCCATTTTGTTATTTTATTTTTTTACTATAAAATACTCAGTTTATTTGCAAGGAATGTCTTCTGAAAAGTCGCATTCTTCTTCTGATTCAGACTGATGATCACTAAATATACCTTCACTATCTGAGTCCCCTAATTATTATTCTATGGAATCTTAATCCGACGAAACCTACTCTATTAATTTTTTAAGTCTTTTCAGTTCTTGGTTTGAGGAAATTTTGAATCAAATTAGGAAAAGACTGAACAGAGCGTGTTGAACACGCCATGGCTCATGAAAAATCGCAACACGAAAGCACGCGTGGGGTGTCGGCACAACTCAAACTATTCTTTAAATCACACTAAATGCTCGGAATTTGCCGTTTTCACTTGAAACGTATAGAACATAACCTTGTAGGCAGCTACTAATGAACTTAACATTTTCGGATTATGGGGGAAGATTGCCGGCGATTTTCTTTGAGTGTGGGTTGCCGAAACATCCCACGCGCGTCTTCCCGGGTTAACTCGAAGTATCATACTTCGTACCAAAATGCAAATTGAGCCTGCTCACGTAGGTTTAGGCGTTGCGACTTGCCACTGATACCTTTAATAAAATAAATGATACAGTGCAATTACTTCTTGCATTATCAGGAACATGATGCTTTTTGTTTTATGAAAATCCGTTAAGTATTAAAAATGCCCTGAATAATTTTCAGGAGGGAATTAATTCCTGCCTAACCTGCTTAAGCTTGGAACAAGGTAAAATAGGAAAGAAATAGATAAAGCACTGGTGCAAATATATCTTATATAGAATAAAAAATAGGTTAAAAGGTGCAATTTATACCAGTTATCCATTTAATTAAACCTAACAACAAAATAAACCGTTATTACATGGAAATGAGCTGCCAACAGAATGTGCTTTTAATTTTTAAAATCATATGTATTTGAGACAAGCCTAAGGAAAGTTGAACAAAACTGAAACGTGATCCCATATTTTTTTAATTTCTGCGTTTATTAAATAAGCTAAGAATTTCTTGTAATTAGTCTATAATTATTTGTTTTACATACGTATTTTGGAAGAGAAGAATCGCAACAGGAAAAGATATTATTGGTATCATAATTAAGTTATTTTAAGGTAATCGTTCATTGTGAGTAAAACCATTTGATACACAGGAAAATAAATAAAAAAAAGACAAAAAAATCTGAGAGGTTTCAGATTTTAAATTACGTTTAAAGGGGCGTTTTTTAACGTTTTGTCAGTTACCTTATAAATATCATATTCTTCGCACTTAAACCATAAAATTCAGTTCAACAGCAATATCGCAAAATAATTTAAAATAAGCATATCTTTAGAATTTCTGATACAGAGTCTCACGCGCTGGAGATAATTTTTTTTTTTTGTAAAGTGTTGCCATTGCTCTCTTTGAAATCGCTGAATTTCGTAATCAAAAATTCGTTAGAGTTTTACAAAATGTGAAATAGATAATAAAACAAATTTCAAATTTGAGCTTCCAGATGCCCATACTCGGGTGGAAACTTACGTTACTCAAAACTGGATGGCTCTAGGTATCGTTGTTTTATCACAGTGAGAGATATATATACACAACTATGGAGATTCCTCATTACTTAATTTCTTTAAATATAATACAGGCGATAATTTTTGGTGGCAACAATTTGAAAAGTGATGTAGCTGTTTATAGTGATTCAACGCAAAATCGCAAAACGAAAACAATAGTCCTTCAGAGACAAAGCTGCTTTGGACTAATAGAAAAAAAAACTGAAAGCTTTCAAATTTTACATTACACCTAGAGGGTCGACTTTTTAACGCTTTGTGGGTTACCTTTATTTATTAAATATCATGTTCATCGCACATGAACCATAAAATTCAATTCAACAACAATATCGCAATATAGTTTTCAAATGAGCACATTATCAGAATTTCTGATACACAATTTCGCGCGCAGGAGGAAAAAATGTTTTTTGTTTCGTGCAGTGTTGCCATTGCTCGCTTTGAAATCCTTGAGTTTGTTAACTAAAGATTTGTTAAAATTTTACAAAATATGAAATAGATAATAAAACAAATTGCAAATTCGGGCTTCCAGATGCCCATATTCGGGTGGAAAAGTACGTTATTCCAAATCTGATGGCTATAGGTACCGTCGTTTTATCACAATGTGAGAAACATATATACATTTATGCAGATTCTTCATTATTTAATTTCTTTAAATATAATACAAGGCGGTGTCAACAGTTGGAAAAGTGAACCGATAATTAAAGTTTTGAACGCAAAGTGCCAAAGCGAATTTAATAGCCCTTCTGGATTAACGGCCTTTGGGCTAATAATTAGTTAAATAGATAATCAGCTGTTTGAATGTTCTCGGAATCTGGAGAAAAATTTTATGCTTTTGTCTTTCTAACTTGTGTTGACGTGATCAGTTATTCTTTTTTTCGAAATTTGTTCTGACTAGGTAACCGAAAATCACAAACTAAATAAAAGATTTGTTTTAGCAAATTTCTACCTATCTACGTAACATTTTGTGGAAGTTCCAGTAACTTCTAGCGTGAGTAACAGTAACCGTAATATTTAAAAATCCTGTATCATAAAAAAAAATCTATTTAAAAAACAGAACACCTTTTGTAATTATATTAATTTCTCTTCATGGATTTCAGACTTCTTTCTTGTAATTAAAAGCGAGAAGATCTCGGAATTAGGTTTCAGATTAAATGGATCATTGTTTAAAGGCGTTTTAAGCATTTGTTTTAAGCACGAAAGTGAGGATTAAGTATTGATATCCTCTAGCGTAAAACCTCTTACTTCTTATCAGCAGTTAGCCATCGATGCAGAAACCGGAAACAATAACTAATGGGCCCGGCAGAGAAGTAGCCTTTGTTCAGAAAATAACCTGCCATTATCCTTATGATGGGCATCGATGCCCGCATTTGTTACGATGCGAGAATGCGCGTGCTGAACTGTGTAACGTTGTAAGATGAATGAAGGGTAATTTGTTCTGTGCTGCGAAGAATGAAGGAAAATGCACCCCATATTGACGAAGTTGTTTTCCTCCAGAAACAGCACAGTTTATACATTGAAGTTTTATAGCTGTTATTGGAAGATAGTGAAACTATTTTCCTAAGAAAGGACAATCTGCGAAAATTATTCCCTTATGAGAAATACTTCTTAAACGGTGATCAGTCATTATTCCAGTTTCGCCATTTGGCAATTTGATTTGCACGGAAATTGCATTCAAACAATTTGTTTCTGGAGTAAGAATAAACTGCTCTTAACGCTGAAAATAATCCGTCGGAGAATGTATCATATTCTGTAAAAGTAATGTACTTTCATTGATAATAATTTTCAGTTTGGAAATACTTACCAATAAACGCAAGTTTTTATAGTTCTAAAACATATTTGTTATTATGAAATACATTTTTCGCGTCTCTATATTCAAATGCTATTAGATATTATCTTTCTATATCTTTTATTTCTTCTAAAGCATTTATCCCAAAACTAGATATCCTATTAAAAGGAATCGAATTTATTTTTTTTGTCTTCCATTTGAAAAATAATATTTCATTTTGTTCAGTAACCTATTAATATCTGCCCAGTTTATTTCTATTCTTCGAACATAAAATAGTTAGTAAACTGTGTTACAAATTAAAGAATAAATAACAATCGAAAGAAACGAAAACGCAGCTTCTTTACGCAAACAAATCTTTTATTTTCTATAGAATTTAACACCAATCAGAAAAAAACATTGAGATGCGAATAATTAATTAGCGAAAAAAGCAATATTTTTCATTCCAATAAAACTCCATCAGAGCTTTAAATTTACAAACTAAACAGGGTCCATCCCATCCAGATATTATAAAGTCTAAGAATTTGCGTCGATAGAAAGATGACACACCTTTTATATACAAACTAGCTATCAAAAATGTAGTTTTCATCACACATGTTCATGAGCGAAATACGCACCCCCACTTTGATATAGAGTATCACATTTAGTTAATGGTGTAGTTAATAGTAACACGACAAAGCGAACGGAACGAGGTAGCATCTTGACTGCAGGAGCGCTGAATCAAAAGTGCGCAATTATCCAAAAGAAGGTTTGGGTTTAAATTAGAAAGGTTTCAGTTCTCGAAATTTTGAGTTTAACTTTCGAGTCAGCTACGTCATAAGCGTTACGCAAGCCATGTGACATATATTGATCTAGAAATGAAGCAATCTAGAAATGCTGTCATTTTCTTTAGAATAAGGATGATATCCCCAAATCAAAAACAAGGAATTAAGAGGCTATTACTAAATTAAATTACAAAGCTGATTTGCATGTGTTTTATTTTATAAACACACACTCACAATATATATATATATATATATAGAGAGAGAGAGATTGAATATATATACACAGAAAAAGAGAGAGAGAATTAAGTTAAATCTATGCTACTTCAACATTTGCCTGCCTATTCTTATTTTCAAATAAGGAGATAAGCTATGCATAAAAATATATTTTTCAAGAACATGCAATTTTTAACTAATCATTTTTCCTTTTATCCAGTAATTGCTATTTTTAATTAAGTGTAATGCAATTAAATAAAGGATATTCTAATTTTCAGTGCAGAATATAATTAGTTCATTTACTTAGAATACTCAAATTCTTAGAAATACCTGGATGGGATGGACCCTATTTAGCTTGTACATTTAAAGCTATATTATTGGAATGAAAAATATTGCTTTTTTCACTAATTAATTTTTCGCATCTCAGATTTTTTAACTGATTGGTGTTAAATTCCATAGAAAATAAAAGATTTGTTTCTGTAAAGCTGTGTTTTCGTTTCTTTCGTTTGTTATTCATACTTAAATTTATAACACACTTAACTATTTTCTGTTAGAAGAATAAAAATAAACCGAGCAGATATTAAGAAGTTACTGAACAAAATGAAATATTATTTTTCAAATGGAATAAAAAAATTAAATTCGATTTCTTTTAATGGAATATCTGGTTTTGGGATAAATGCTTCAGAAGAAATAAAACTAATACAAAGAAAATATCCAATAGCATTTGAATAAAGATAAGCAGAAAATGGATTTCGTAATAATAAATGTGTTTTAAAACTATAAAAACTTACTAGAATATAAGAGAAACAAGCCAAAATGACAATCAAAATCTCTGAAACGATCTTATATTTGGCGCACATTTATTAAAACACTCCATCGATTTGGAGGGCAGCTACAGGTGCCTCCTCATCAGAAGAACGAAATTTCTAGAAAGGGAAAGCAACCTCACTAACGGCTTTTTATACCCTCGAGTAGTACCATGCGCGAGGAGGCAACGCCATCTATCGGCAAAAATAATAACCAGGAATTATGTTAATAGAATTTTAAAAACGTTAGGAAGGACTGGATTGGACTTAAAATCATTCATTACACATGCTAAATCTTTGTGAATATGAAAATTCTCTTGAGGCTTTTCGTATTCACAAAGATTTAACACTTTTAGTGAATGATTTTAAAACCTATCCAGTCCTTCCTAACCCTTTTAAAATTCATTAACATATTCTATTAACATAATTCTTGGTTATTATTTTTCCGATTGATGGTGTTGTCTCCTCGCGCACAGTACTACCCGAGGGTATAAAAAGCCGTTAGTGAGATTGCTTTCCCTTTCCAGAAATTTCGATCTCTTGATGAGGAGGGATTTGCAGCTGCCTTCGAAATCGATTGAGTGTTTTAATAAATGTACGCCAAATACAAGGTTGTTTCAGCGATTTTGATTATAAAAACTTACATTCATTGGTAAGTATTTCCAGACTTAAAATTATTATCAATGAAAGCAGATTACGTTTACTACTTCAAGTCATCTTACGCCTGCCCATACTAACTAACCCTTTAAAAAATTGCAAGCTTTGAAGAGTTTACATGAGGAATTTTGAGGAGATGAACTTCTGAAGCTTTCCAAAATATTTAGTGTTTACATAACATGGTACCCGCTACAATCCTAATATATACCCCGCTTACAGTATTTATTAAAAATAACGATTTGGGACATAAAGAGGTTACAGTATTGTATCGTAATCTATATACTACAGTAATACACAGTAGCATATACGTTACTATAATATTAGACAGTGTAATATATATGCTATATTATATGTAATATATATATATTATTCTGTATGTAATATACATTTACTACTACTACAGTATTACATTATATTATTAATAGTAATATATATGCACTTTGATATATATATATATATATATGCGAATGTATTACTATTCAATACAATTTGAAGTGCACAAATAAAATTAAGAACATTTGTTTTGATGCAACCGAAATAAAGATAAACATAATAAGTAACTGAAAAATATAAGGAGATAAATATAATAAGTACTGGGTGAGTTAATAAGTACAGAGTTATAATGAACTGCTATAATAATACTGTACAATTATTATGCTTTTTGAAGACGGAAACGTGAAAATGTGCACTGTCCTTGCCCGGACTCGAACCTGGACCTCTCGAATACGGGCCGAGTGTGTTGCCGTTACACCACGAAGTCTTGCTAGAAGGAGGGAGAAACTACCTTATAATACTAAAGAAGTGTCCACGGGTATTGGAATTGTATTGGAATGTGTGTTTAGAAATGGGGCGTTGAGGCTATACAGTATACTGCTGAGGAGCAGATAAAAGCATTCTGCTGGCGTAAATTGTTATTTCCAGATCGATTTTCGAGCATACCTTTTGAGCAAATGTGATATTTCCGTCCACAACCTCATTGATAAAATACACACAAATTT
>KK121847.1:166919-200851 GCA_000611955.2 Stegodyphus mimosarum
TATATATATATATACATAAAGGGTGTCCCGTAAATGTTGCGACAAACTTTTGGGGAGGTAAGGCAGTTCAAACTGATTAAGAATTACATAGGAACCCATGCCCGGAAATGTCAAGGATAAGTGGTCAGAGGTAGCAGATGGGAAAGGAAACAAGCGAATGATTAATTTGAAACATTTATTGGGCATGAATACAAATCGTATTTCGATAGCTTGAATGTTACAACAGACGCTCGAAGTTGACACCATCAGACGCCAAACATGCTTGACACCGAAGGACCATTGATTGCCGAACATGTGCAAACCATGGAAGTAGGGAGTGAGAAGGAGAGGCCTTAACCGATTTCCCCATACACTGCTTCGAAGCACTGACGATCCCTGTCTACAAAAAAGTGGGATCTTCCTAATTTGTGAAACTGAAATTCTGTACTACATTCAGTAGCTGAGTATCCAGTAGTGAGTGATTATTTTCAGAACCGCTTTACCGATGCCTGTGTGTTTCAGAAAAAGATTTGTTGGTATTTTATTGGATCTGGGGTGTAACACACCCCATGTGCCTGTCCACGTAAGTGTTTTTCTGACTGAATATTTATTTTAAAAATTTATTTTTAGAGTGTAACAGTAAATATTTCTACTCGCAAGCGATTTTAAAGTATTTGAAATTAAATTTTAAAAGATTTCTAAGCGCATGATGGCAAAACGAATGACTCCCTATGAATTGGAAATGAAGCGGCTTTGAGACTGATTAGAAATGTTTGAAAGTGAAGAAGATTAAATTTCAGAAACTGAAGATGAAAATAGAAATATTTTCTATACATATTTTTTATACTGTTTGGTTTCGAAAAAAATAAAGCATTAATTTCGTATGTTACTAAAAAAAGGAAAATCTGTTTTTATGCTTTTAACATTACATAACACTACTGGAGAAAAGAAAACGCCTGAAATTATATATTTTTATAATGTGACTAAGGAAGCAGTGGATGTTGTGGATGAAATGGCAGCAAGTTATTAAATTGCCGGAATGCAAGGAAGTGGTCAATAGTAATTTTCCTTTCTGCACTGAATGTTGCTGCAATAAATGCTCGAATTATATTACTTTCAACAGCTAATCCACCAGATGCAGAGGCAGATGTCTGTTTTTGAGGGACTTAGCATTACAATTAATAAAAAAAAATATATTAAACAACGATCAGCGATTGATACTTTACCGAGAAACTTACGTACTGCATGCAAAAGAAGAGCAGAAGTTTCGTATATTCAAACGAATATACGAAATTCGAAGTAACTAAGTATAAAAGTTGTGATGAATTCCCTGGAGCAAAGGACAGAAGATCGCGAATGCTATATTTAAAATGTAAAATCCTTCTGTACTAAGAACGCATGAATGAATTTAGTTCAAAATGTAAACAAATAAAATAAGTTGCACTGTGTATTAGAGATGCAATAAAACTTAGAGGTGTGATGTTTATTTTGTTATTATTTTCATTTTTCTTATTTTTAACTCTCTATAAGTTTTTTTGGAAATACATTTTTTTTGTAACACAAGTCTTATTCGCGTATTATAGAAGAAAAACAGCTTTAAAACCAAATAAAACTGTTTTACCGTATTTTAAAAATTCGGATACGTAATACCCCACGCGCCCACTCTAGTAACTTTTCCTGATGTGCCTTCTGCTGGGTTAAAAAAAATATTTTAATCGTATTGTAAAAAAAAAAAAAAAAACTCAACATTTTAATGAAAAATCTTTTAGAGATCTGGGTAAATATTTATAAATAAATAAGTCTTGTTAAGCAACCAAGAACAGCTATGCATGTGTGTATGTATGTTCCTGGTTATTGTGAGAAAACGTTACCACATAGCCCCAGTTTTGAATTTCAGAATTGGCTTTTTATCGATTTCTTATTTTATGCAAATATAATGGCATTCTGTTTAACAAACTCGACAGTTTAAAAGAAAGGTGTTGCTATTCAGCAAAGCAGTTATTTTTCCCTCCTTCTTAGCATGCCTTTGTGGTGTAATGGTTAGCACATTCGGCGCGCATTCGAGAGCTCCGAGCTGCGAGTCCCGGCGAGGGCATTGCTCATTTTTCACGTATCCTTCTTTCAAAAAAATACCTAATGACAATACACTGGCTCCCGAACTGTAAAAGTTTGTAGATGATGATTCTCCTCAACCAGGAATTGGCGATTGTTTCCCCTAATCTCCAGTTACCAATTTTCCTAAACCTTTAAAAGAGGGATCATTTAAGGTATTTCTTCCGCCTTCTAAGCACACCTTCGTGGTGTAATGGTTAGCACACTCGGCGGGTATTCGAAAGGTCCTAGGTTCGAGTCCAGGCGAGGGCAATGGTCATTTTTCAAGTCTCCTGTTTTCAAAAAATACCGAAACCCCAGAGATTTACAGAAATATGTTATGTCATCACAAAACCGAATAAAATATTTTCATCTTTCACTTACACGTATGATCATTCACAAATTAGCTTATAAATCTTTCATAGTTAGATAATGATAATCCCATATGTAATTCAGTGGACGTAAAAAATAAATAAAAATATCCACACAATTTTAAGCAACAGCTTTAATTTATGTAACTTTACTGTTTTAATATTCCAACAAAATCTCTTCTAACATTGAAAAACTTAAAAATTACAAATACCTGAAAGCTGATTCTTGTGGCATGGAAAATGAATCTTTGGTCTTGATCTGCGGCATTAAAAATTAATTTATCTGTACGTCTCAAATTTTTGCAGCAAATATATACTCATAATGTAAGTATGAAAAATGAAATTTTTTTTAATGTCTTGAGAAATTATTTTAAGAGCTTCATACAACAGTTTTATTTATCTATTTAAAAATTTCTGATTTTAATTCCGTTATATATTAGCGTCTGCAACGGAAATTAAATCTAAAAGTAACATATAATTTTACAGTATCACATATATCACTATAATCTTTTTATAGACTTCTTCATTTAATGTTCTTCAAAGGTAAAACATAATTTACTTATATTTATGTTTTTTTAGTTTAGAACATTTTTAAGGGTTTTTCTGTTTCGAGTCGTTAATTTGATATTTTCAGATTGCGATTTAATTTCCTTTTTATTATATTCTGAGAAATACTGATTACCTTTAGAGGTGATTTCCTTAGGGAAGTGTAAACAGTGTATATTGAGTTATCACACATATGTATATTGAAGTTTGCGCCAATGCTTATATGTTCGATATTACAAATGTTACAATCAAAATGAATACAGCTTTAGATAAATGAAAGAGGACATTAGCAGACAAAAAAGAAAAGATTAAAAAATTGGACAATTAAAATTGGATAATTATTAAGTAATTAGTAAAAAATTGGATAATTAGTAAGGCTTCAAAAAAGCAGAATTTTAGTGACTTCAAATTTCCGTGCGCATTCTCTCGAAACGCGTATGTGTTGCAAGGAGTTGCGTATGTGTTGTAGGATTAAGTGGTAGAGAGTGCAGGTTAAACAGTCAGCGCGTTCGGATTGTGTTTATCTGGTAGACAGTCAGTGTGTTCGGATGGTCTTTACAGTATTTTAATTTATTTCGGCAAAAATAATTAATAATGGGTTCGAAAAAGGAAAAATGAAAGCGATCGAGGCAAAGAGTAGCAGAACGAAATAAACGATACGAAAATGAGCTGCAGACAAAAGAAATGTTCGCAAAAGGAACGAATAGACGATACTGTGTATCTGATTTCTCATATCATTGATCAGTTTTACATACGATCATTTTGAATAAATAGAGGAACCAAATAAAGTAAGTAAATAAATAAATACCTAAAATTCTGAAAGCTTCCAGGTTTTATATTACGCCCCAAAGTGATTGTTAGCTTTGGAAATAAAAATGTAAAAGAAAAAATATTTATGAAATATGTATGTATAAGCAGGCAAATCGACGTGGAAAATAAAACAGGCAAATCGGCAACTTTGTATTCGGCGTAGATTTTGAAAATTCCAATCGATTTCAAGGGCAAAACGGGTCCCCCTTTATTAGGAGAAAAAAATTTTGCAAAAGCCACAAAGCGAATGTCGATCATATTTATACCCACAGGCGACCAGTGGAAGAGCCGATAGCGCCATCTATCGGCAGAAATAGTAACGAAAAATGAAGGGTTAAGTTAGTAGAATTTTGAAGGCATTAGGCAAGACTGGATTGGAATTGAAGTCATTGACTAAACAGGATAAATTTTTGTGACTGTGAAAAACTTCAAAACAATCCAGTTCCCTAATAGAACCAGCTCTCAGGATAATTTTAGCAGAACCAAAATCTAAATAGCAATTGAATTTCCAACTATGGTTAGCTATTGAAGATTTGTTAATTTCGCCTTTTCGAACATAAGATTCATGTTTTTTTATGCGAAACTTTAATGCTCTTTTCGTTTGGCCAATATAACTTAAGCCACACTGACACGATATGCTATAAATTCCCCAAGAATTAAAGTAAGAAATAGAATCTTTAAGAGCCGACTGCCTGTCTTATTTTCCACGTCGGCGTGTTTCTCTTACGTCTTGATGTATGTATATATTCTCTTTTATTTACATTATATTTTGAATAAACTTAATTACGTACTCTACAAAACTACATCATATGCTTCATAGGAATTCAGTTTAGTGTAATATTTATCGTGTATATTTTTCTCATAGAGACGGTTTTAAAATAATAAAAATGTATATAAACGCTTGAAGCAATTTCTTAGTTTTTAAATACTTTAAAAGGTAACACAATTTGATAACCTTGCTTTAAAATAAAATTGCTGACCTCCTGTTATTTTATCTGAGGAATAAATAGTATTTATTTAATTAAAGTTGTCAGGACTGAGTGTTCTGTGCGTAGTCTTCGCAAACATCTTAGTGAAACTCCTTAAAGTCCTTAAGTCCTGATCTGGAAGAGTGAGCTGAATGCAGCTATGTTCTGGTTGTAGATACTGTGATTAAGTGGTAGAATAACTGCACTTGAAAGGGATTTAAAATCCTCTATTATTAAATCAATATTATTTACAAACACTTCCCAACTCGGGAGGGATACAGAAAGTAAAAGACCGCACTTGGGTCTCAAATGAACAATCAGATAAATTTAAAACTAAAGCTAAATTAAATTAATCTTTGCTCACAGAGCTATACGCGAGGTGGTGGTGCGTAGCAAGATTTACTAATACTCACGCACTTGGATTTATTTCAATAAGAAATCACATAAAAGCGCTATGGCTTAGAATTTAACTGCTAGCTAATCAGAAGAACGTCGAATAGCGTGACCGTGATCTGAGACTAAAAGCTCTCTCACACTAAGAGGTTTCTACCACTGGTTTAAATAGTACTTCGCTCCACTTCAAATTAGCATAACGCTGAGAACGCGCGCTTCTTCTCACGGGAAGTTGAAAATGAGAAGAGATAGAAAGATTAAAATTAAAATTAAAACTTTGTTAGTTTAACTAAAACCTTACAAAGTAACAAATCTAACTGCATCGCTTTATTCCGATTTATGAACTTATTTGTACTTCAGTAGAATTTTAAATATATTACATATGGCAGAGTGTGCAAGAAAGTGAAAGAAGAGAGTAACGCAAGAAAAAAGTTATAATTTTCAAATAATTTCGAGATTATTCTTAAACCTAACACAATTGGTAATTATCTAATTGGTTATAAATTCACCTTTTATTGAACTGCACAGCCGGAACACCACCAATGTTGAATTTAAACTTCGAAAGACTGGTTGATATGTCAACGCCTATATATTCAAAATTCACTGAAATACACAAAAATCTCAGTACTCTAGGAGTGTACCTATAACCTAAGTCACACAACTTAGGACACAAAACGCAACACGTAATTACTAGGCTACACTCCCCAATAACTGATTCTAAGCAATATCAACAATTTCCATAATTTTACAAAACATTAAACGTACTGAGCTGAGGCCATGAAGTTTGGACTTTCTTGATCTTCGGACTGTGAACTGAAAGATTTGGGCTCAGTACAGTTTTACCTGTAACAAATATCCTCACATAACAAGAATTAGGCATTGCAATATATAAGCAAAATTAAGCACTATATGTTTATCTACTAACGGGCAGATTTTCTCGCATGAAAAGGCGCACCACTGTTACAATTAAGAAACTCAAATACGTCATATCACTCAATCCAACTAAAGAGAAAACTGGCTATGAAACAGAAATATGAGCTGGAATTGTTGGATAGCATTAAGACGAAGCAATGGAAGGCTGAAGATCTTGCTTGTTCACCAAAGTATACAAGACGTAATGCTGTAGCCCTTTTCGGCTACTTACTGGCCATGATTGCCTGGCCGAACATCTTCACCGAGTCGGTGCATTTGCTGAACCATTTTGCCCACTTTCTGATCTCACGAAACCCATGAACAGAGCTCACCTTCGTCGCTGTGGGGCACTTCTTTGAAATGACCCTGAGGCCACCAGATATTGGCGTACCAGAGACTCTCTTAGGCAATGACTTTCGGTCTCTTCTGTTATATTCTGTCTTTGAACTTCTTGATATATTTTGCCTTGCCATGAGAAATTAAAAAAATAAAAAAAAATATCTGAAAGGTTTCAGATTTTAAATTACGTCCAAAGATGCATTTTTTAACATCTTCTATGTTACCTTTATTTATTAAATATCATGTTCTTTGCACATAAACCATAAAATTCAGTTCAAGAGAAATATTGTTAAATCGTTTTAAATTGAGCATATCTTTAGAATTTCAGATACACAGTCTCACGCGCTGGAGATCAAAATGTTTTTTTTTCTGTAAAACGTTGTCATTGCTCTCTTTGAAAACTTTGAGTTTATTAATCAAGAATTCGTTAAAGTTTTACAAAATATGAAATCGATAATAAAACAAATTCCAAATTTCAAATTTGGGCTCCTAGAAACCCATATTCGCAGTAGGATTACGTCATTCAAAATTGGATGGCTGTAGGTACCGTCGTTTTATCGCAATGAAAGAAAAATACATACATTTCCGCAGATTCTTCATTACTTAATTTCTTTAAATATAATACAGAGCGATAATATTCAGTGGCAACAATTTGAAAAGTGAAACGGGCATTTAGAGTGAACCGACGCAAAATCGCAAAACGAAAATAGTAGTCCTTTAGGGAGAAAGACCCTTTGGGCTAAAAATATTTGTCTACTTATGTCTGTAATAAGGTAAAAATTTTAGTGCAACGATCTCCAAAATGTCAACTCTATTGTATTTACGTAATCCAATATTGTATTTACGTTTTGCATTACTACAGTATTTACGTTGTTCAGTACTGTAGTAATACGTACAGCTAGCAGTTTATGTTACGCAGCTTTGCCTAATTTTATGTTAATATCCTCTTATGTTTGACCGTAACTACTGCATTTTATAACCCTAGTGTTTCTTAGGAAAAAATGCACACGGTCAGTTCCAATTTCTGGGTCATAAAATCTACCTGCCCCCCACACCATCCCTTTGGAGTACTCACGCGCTCTCGGAGTTTAGTCTCATCCAACATCGATCGATCCCCACTGTTTAGTGCCGTCCAATACCCACTTCATGGGAGTGTCAAACTCTAGCTAGTTCTGTACTGGTGGCAACACCTGTTCGATTCTGTGAAGAGATCTCTGGTGTTCCATGCACTTTTATATGTTCTTTCCGTTTAAATTGTTTTTTTATTAATTATATTACATAGTATAGTAATTGTATTATTTAAGTAACGGTATGCACTTAAAAATAGTTTCAAAATAAGTGTCATTCAATAAAAGTATAATTGGAAAAGCGAATGGAAAAGCAGTTTTTGGCTCGCCCCCCTGCTAAAGAAAGAAAGACGAGACACGCATTCTCAGTGCTTAGCCGGAAATGCGCTCCCCCGAGGTTCCAGCTAGAGCAAATGAAATAGGCAAACCATTTACCAAAACTTTTCCACAGTTTTGGGAAATAGTCGCACTCTGGTGTGCAGAGTTTTATATCTCCCTTCGCAGCACAAACCATCCCACTCGTTCCCGTTTTTATCTGCGGGTCGATGTTTCTTATTTATTTTTTCTCCTAACGAGGTAAAAACTGAATGCTCGCTCCGACCTTACAAATAAAAAACTTTTTTTTTTTTTTTTTGAATCGGCAGGAAAGAACGACGAATGGGTTCGCTGCAATTAACTGAGTTTTTCAAAGTTCTTCCTTTTTTAGTTTTTTAAAGCTTCATTTTTATTTTTTACTTGCGTTTTTTGTCGGTTGCTTTTATTTATTCAATGGGCCATTTTTTATCAAATTTCTCTTATTCTCTGGTGGAATTTTTTTTCTCTTGCTATTTTTATTCATATTTATGCTAGACTTTCTTTTCGTTCTACCGAAAGTAAATGTATTTTGTAGTTCAGTTCCGTAATTGAAGATAGGTAGAAACATTATGAACGCTGGCTAATAATTAATTTCTATATTGCATTAAGTCTCAAGGTGCAAATCTTATGTTGTAGCACTTGTAGGGTGAAATCGAATTAAGCGCGTAAAGTTACGTGTTTCTCTGACAAACCACGTTCCTTTATGCATTTTCATTTTTTATCTTCTGCGTAGATTCATGGCAATACTTATAAGACTTTATATAAAAGAATTGCCAGTCCTATAAATAACTTGTCTTTTCTTTTACATTTACCAAAGGCTAACAATATTAAATCACGGAACAACGGTATTGTCTTCCAGTTTAATTCCGCACAGTCTGAGCAACCTCTGTGTCTGCTTTAATAAATTGCTGCAAGAGAAGTGCAAAAGTGTCAACTTTCATTGGAAACTCTTTCTGAAAGAAAACCAGACCATATTTCAGATTGTTCTTAGGTAATTAACAATCAGTTACCAACATTATTTTAAGTCTTTAATTAAAGGTTTATATTTTGATTAAAAGTTATACAAAACAAATACTAATAGTGATACTCAAATTACTACTAATATTAAACTTTGCTTAAGATTTCTTTTTAAAGCATTTAATGTGTAGGGTTATTTTGAATAATTCTTAATTAAATATAATTTTTTAATTGATTTTAATCTAAAATACATTGTAAGGTTTTAGTTAAATTAACAAAGATTTATTTTAATTTGACTTTTTCTATCTCTTTTCATTTGAACTTCCAATTAGAATAAGCGCGCCTTTCAGCTTTACGCTAATTTGAAGTGGAGCCAAGTTCTATTTAAACGAAAGGTAGAAAGAAACCTTTCAGTGTGAGAGAGCTTTTAGTCTCAGACCACGCTCACTCTATTCAACGTTCGCCTGACTAGGTAGTATTTAAAATCTAAGCCTTAGCGCTGTTACGCTATTACTTATTGAAGTAATTCTAAATGCATCAGTATTAGTTAAGTCTTGCTACGCACCATTTAGTTTAGAGGCCAACCTCGCGTTCATAGCTCTGTGAGCAACGACTACTTAATTTCTAATTAGTTTTAGTTTAAATTATTTGATTCTTCAGTTTAGACCCAAGTGGCGGTCATTATTTTCTGTATCCCTCCCGAGTTGGGAAGTAGCTGTAAATAATTGTGGTTTAATAAAAGAGGATTTTGAATCCTCCTTAAGAATAGTTATTCCACCACTTAATCACAGTATTCTACCCCAGAATATAGCTGCATTCAGCTCCCTGTTCAAAATCAGGACTTTAACTACTTCACGAAGATGTTCACCAAGAATATGCACCAAACACTCAGTCCTGACAACATTAGGCGAAAACATTTTTTATGTTATTTCAGGTATTGTTTTTTTATTCGAATTAATTCTGTTCTTTTCTTTTTATCCTTTGAGTTCAATTCCAACATGTGAATAAAATTCATTTTCTTTGAAATATCATTTGATTAAAATGAATACGACTCCAGTTAATTTATCGTAATGAATGTCCAATTTCGTAAAGAAGCTCTAACTAGTAATTACAAATACTTCTTTTTCTCTCAATTCATGATTCATTAGATAATTAAAATTGATATCTCAAGCATTTTCATACCATAGATAAAAGTTATGTTCATAAATATAGAACTTTCCCTGAAGCTATGTAAGAAAAATAATTGCAATTTAAGATGTGTTTTGAATCTCCATAATACGTGATAAAAATTTTGAATCAGTCTTGAATATAATTTAAAGTACAGTTTTGACAGGCTTTATTAAGATTATTTTATTTTTCCTTTCAGTGAATTCAGAAGATACCGGAAATAACTCGCCGCTATTTCTTTTGAACCTTTGTTACATAGTATTTTAGCTTTCACAGTAATGAAATACATTTCCATTACATCACTAAAATAGTTAAATTCTTATTTAAAAGGGAACATTATTAGCTAGTTTTTCAAACATACTTCTCCGTGTTTCGAATTTTACTGAAGGTTGAATCTAAATCTGTTTTCGTGTTCGCAAGACATATACACCGAACTGAAAACCATTTTTATTTTTGAGTAAGAGATTATTTTAAGGAAATAATTCTGAGTAATAATAAACTAAACCTAAAATACCTAACAGGTTTTTCAGTTTTTTACTACTTGCCGTTGGTGTTATATTTCAATGGTAGAAAGACATTCATATCGCTTATATTAGCACATAACATAGACAAATAAACTTAACTACATGTAGCGACACATAAAACATGTCACTTTTATGTTACTTCATGAAGTTAGCATGGGACTTCATTATATTCCATGTAGAGATAGTTAATATTATTTATAGCATATTAACTTTTCTACTTGCATATAGTTTAACTTTACATGTTATTGCTTACATGTAAAGGTAGAACATGTAAACAATAACATGTAAAAGTCTACATTATATAATGGAGAAATATATATATATATTAAAAAATTTTCAGTGTTGTTCTAGGTAAAGGTTGTTTTCTTTTAACAGATTTACTTTAATTCTAAATTTAGGACTAATGCGAATTAGATTTCTTGCTTAAAGATTTTGTTAAAAATTTTTATTTCCTTCTGCTATTCTGGTGACAGTTGCAATCTAACAGATGTAAAACATTTGGCAAAATCTTTTATGTCTTATTAGCCGAAAAGGGACGTTAGTCTCGAATGGGATATATGTATCAAAACAGCATTTTGCGCCGAATCACTAAGAGCGTTGAATCACTTTTCAAATTGTTGCCACCAAATGTTAGTGCCCTGTATTATATTTAAAGAAACAAAATAATGAAGAATCTGCAGGAATGTATGTATGTTTCTTGCACTGTGAAACCATGTAGAAGACAATGGTGCCTAAAGTTATTAAATTATGAATAACCTAATCCTCCACTCAAACATGGGAACCTGGAAGCCTGAATTTTTCATATTTTGTAGAATCGAATTTTTAATTAACACGCTCAATGATTTTAGAGTGAGAAGTGGCAAAGAATATAAGTGAATATGACTCCAATTAATTTATCGTAATAAATGTCTAATTTCGTAAAGAAGCTCTAATTAGTAATTAGAAATACTCCTTTTCTCTCAATTCATGATTAAGTAATTAGTAGTTAGAATTCT
This sequence comes from Stegodyphus mimosarum, assembly GCA_000611955.2. NCBI lineage: Eukaryota > Metazoa > Arthropoda > Arachnida > Araneae > Eresidae > Stegodyphus > Stegodyphus mimosarum. Next base: position 178,393 of record KK121847.1, read on the forward strand.
AATTAGATTAATAATTAGTAATTAGATTTCTAATTAGTAATTAGAAATACTCCTTTTCTCTCAATTCATGATTCATTAGATAATTAAAATTGAGATCTCAAGCATTTTCCTACCAAAGATAAAAGTTATGTTTTCTCTGAAGCTGTGCCTAAAGCTGACCTTTTCAAATTGTTGCCACCAAATATTAGCGCCCTGCGTTATATTTAAAGAAACAAAATAATGAAGAATCTGCACGAATGTATGTATGTTTCTCGCACTGTGAAACCGTTGAGGAAACAACGGTGCCTAAAGTTATTAAATTATGAATAACCCAATCCTCCACTCAAACATGGGAACCTGGAAGCCCGAATTTTTCATATTTCGTAGAATCGAATTTGTTATTGACACACTCAATGATTACACTTTACGTTACGAAACATTTTTATCTTCATGGTGCGAGACTGTCTATCGGAAGTTCTAAAAGTACGTTGTTTTTAATATTTTGTGATTTTGCTGTCGAATCGAAATTTATGTGGCATGAACGTAATGTTTAATAAATAAAGTAAAAGTACAAAACGTTTACAATAAAAATACAAAAAAATTTTTAAAGCCACCTTAGTATGAAAACTGAACTTTGTCAGGACTGAGTGTTCTCTGCATACTTTTGGCGAACATGGTCTTAACCGTGTAAAGTCCTGATCTTGAACAGGGAGTTTAATGCAGCCGTTTTCTGTGGTAGAATAACTGCACGCAAGGAGGGTTTTAAAATTACCCTTTTATTCAAGTACTATTTACAGTCACTTCCCAACTCGGAGGGGATAACAGAAAATAATGACCGCACTTGGGTCTAACTGAACAATCAAATAATTTAAATTAAAGTTAAGTAGAAAATTAAGTAGTCGTTGCTCTCAGAGCTATAAACGCGAGGTTGGCCTCTATGCTAAACTATTAATGGTGCGTAGTAAGATTTAGCTAATACTAACGCACTTAGATTTCTTCAATAAGTAGTAGCGTAACAGCGCTAAGGCTTAGAACTTAAATACTAGCTAGTCAGGTGAGCGTCGGACAGAGCCGCAGTGATCTGAGAGTAAAAGCTCTCTCACCCCGAGACGTTCCTTGCTAACCTTTTAAATACAAAACTTGGCTCCACTTCAAATTAGCATAAAGCTGAAACACGCGCACATTCTAACGGGAAGTTGAAATAAGAACTTACAGGAAAGAGAAAATTAACATAAAACTTTGTTAGTTTAAACTAAAACCTTACAATTTTAATATGATGAACTGAGAAATGCTGAAAAAAATGTATGACGCTGCATCTGAAATTCTAAACGTAACACTGCTATGTTGCTTTTAAAGCTTGTAATTATGTTTTTGTATTGTATTAGGCGTAAGTGCGAAGAAATTGTTGCTTAATAATAAAGCTAAAAAGACAAAAAAAGTGGGTTAAGAGGAGTGAGAGTTACAGTGAATTGGTTGACTGCGAACTCAGCGAGAGCGTAAAAATTCTTAAGCAGCCAAAGAGCAGAATTAAAAATTCCCAAGAGCACAAACATATAAAGTATGAAAAACCTTTGATCACGAAATATCTTACTTATTTTGCCAGGAATAAAATTCTGCTTTTTAATACTAACTCATTAAATGTTTTACATAAAAATATAAACTACTCAAGCGTCATTTATTAGAAATATTAATGATTCATTTATAAACTGCATATGGAAAATGTATAATGAAGAAAGTGATAATTAAAATATTGTGCTCTGCTAATTCTAGTTTATGATGATATTTTAATAATAATAAAACTGAAATCTTTGCGAATTATATGAAACGTAATCTCTACATATAATGAAACAAAGAGTTCTGTGTGTGTGTGTGTGTGTGTGTGTGTGTGTGTGTGTGTGTGTGTCTTTCGTTCGTGTTGCGAGTAAGCTAATAGACCCAGGGTCACGACATTTGGTACATAGGTGTATCTACACAAGAGTCAGTGCACCTCGAAGCGATTTTTTCGAAATCGGAATTAGAATGTTTTTTATTCTATGTTTTGTGACCAAATTGTTTGTGTGCGTCATTTTGAGACATAATGGGCTACAGGAAAGTGAGATTTCACTCTATACATTTCATTTTTACAACGTCGTGAAGCGTATACACTTAGCTATTTTACGAACTTAAAATAAATTTCGTATTTCAATAAATCGATTAAATACGACTTTATTTAGGAAGGTGAGCTTAACACCTTTTCAGCGGAATTTTTTTTTTAAAAAACCTTATTTTAAAAAATGTGCTGTTTATTTTCCTTTGATTTTTGCACACGTTGAACTTTAATCCTTTCGACTCCTTTTAAAAAACGAATTTTGAAAAAATAATAATATTTTGTATTTTTTTAAAAATTTTTTAAATGAAGCTTCCGAACACACTTCTCACATCTCAGATATTTTAAAATGTAGTTTTGGCAACAATTTTCCTTTTTTATTGTTGTTGATAGATTTTTGATGAAATTGCATCATTTTGAATAGTTTCATTCTTTTAAAAATTTCGGTTTGGCAACAATTTTTCATCGTATTTCTTATGTTACTGTTTTTTAGAGACTGAAAAGTTTAAGAAATTAAAAAGTTGTTTCTTTTTGCAACGGTAAATTGTTTAATTACTTCATTAGGATAATTAGCATTTGTATTTGTCAAGGGATATTGCTTATTTCATTGTAATATTTTATATTATGTTTTAATTATATATAATTTTAATTATAAAAAAGTTTTGCATGATATTTTTGAATCTGTTTAAGTTCTTAATCTGTTTATACCATTTGAGTTCTTAAGATTTTGCAAAGGGAAGTTGGTTAATTTATTTGTTAGGATAAGTAATATTTGTATTAAGGGATATTGCTTATTTCACTGTATGCTTTTTGTATGTAATGCATTTTTAACTGAATTTTTTTTCCGTTGTTGTTTGTTTCCTTTTCGATAAAATTGTTCTGCAGAGTAAAATCCTGAGCAGTTTTCAAATTTAATGTTTGGTGTTCTCTTTAGGCATTTTTCCGGTACACTTAAAAGCCAGACGAAGGCTGGCCGCGCAGTGGCTAGTATCTCATAAGATATGCATTGCATATTTTCTGATTTGAAAAAAAATACCATTCAATTTGAACTCAATAAAGATGTCTCAACCAAAGTTAATGGGTATTTTAATTTTTTAGCCGATTTTTATTCTTTCATATTTTTGAAGATGTAAATTATTAAATATTTCATAATATCCTTAATATGGTCTTACATAGCCGCCCAGACGGTATAGTGGTTAGGGGAGCCTGTCTGCGATGCTGAAGAGCTCAGGTTTCAATTCCGGACAAGGCGTGGAAGTAAAATTGTCTGTCCCTTCATAGGAGGTAGCGGTGGCCGCCTGTTAGGTGCTTCCGTAATAAAATGGTTACCAGTTCAGGCCTTAGTAGTGGCCAGTGCGGTTATAGGCTAGTGCCGGCCATTCATAAAAAAATTATGTTGGTCTTACCCATTTTGTTGTCGCTAGTTCCGGATATTTTATTTTATTTCTTTTTCTTTATATTCATGCTTAATGAATGGCCGTTTCGATGTTCATATAATTTTATATGTATTCTAACAAACGACGTAAAGACTTCAGCCCCATTCGTAGACGAGGGTCGAATACCGCTGAACACTGGTTGGTCAAACGTGCAACATTCCGGGTTCGAACTCAGGGAAATGACATTGCAGCTTGGATGTGTTTCGCGTTTTCATAATGTGTAAAGCGAATTCGACTTCATGGTGCATTGAAATAACCAAATAACCTTACCTAACCAAAAATCCAGTCGCTTTCTTTAGAAATGTAAATTTTATTTTTAGCCCAAAGAGGTTTTAGCCCAGAAGGGCTATGAGTTACGAAACGGTATTTTGCGTCTACTCACTGAAAGCGCTGAATCGCTTTTTATATCGTTGCCACCAAATATTATCGCTCTGTATTACATTTACAGAAATTAAGTAATGAAAAATCTGTATGAATACATGTATGTTTCTCGCACTGTGAAAAAACAAAGGTACTCATTGTCTTCAAATTTTGAGTAACGTAGTCCTCCACCATAATCTGAGCACCTGGAAGCCTGAATTTGGCATATCAAATTTGTTTTACTATCCATTTCATATTTTGTAGAACTTTAATGAATTTTCGATTAACAAACTCAACAATTTCAAACCGAGGAGTGGCAACATTGTGCGGAATAAAACATTTTTATCTAAAGCGCGCGAGACTGTTTATCGGAAATACTAAAGATACCCTGTTTTAAATATTTTTAGTCGAAAGAGGTATTAGTCTAAGTACTTTTGAAACGCGTACGTGTGTATAAATGAAAACAAAAACTCCTCTTTTGGGGGGTAATAGATAATGACATTTTATACATTCCGGCATGTGGAGCAGTGCAGAAACACTAGAGTAGCCGATCAGTTCCTTAATACAGGGGTCTTCTCTCCTTATTTATAAATATACTGTAAGAAATTGTGTCTGGAAATGAAGTTCAATTGCCTACGAAAGGCGTACATGCTTCATGATGTGTTTTGTGTTTTGGGGATCTGGCAGCGCTAGTATGGTACTGTGTGTTGAAATTGAATAAAATTTGATTTCCTGAATTGAAACCTGATCTGTGTGTTATTTGACTTTTGATTAAGCTGTGCGTTGAATTTTGTATAATTTTTCTTGAACCATGATTACATGAAACTTCCAGATTTTCATCATTTATTAATATGATAGATAATGTATACCTTCATTGTGCCACATTTTGTAATTATTAATATTGCCTATCGATCTCTGCTTTTTTAGGGAAGGGGAGGTAAAATTACCTTATTGTCACAGTCATGCTTGTTATTCTATTCCTTCATTTTATTATTAAAGATTACATTGATCTTATAATGGTCTTCTTACGGATTGCTTCCGCTATTTTTCCTGTCCAATGTAATGTCCTTCATACTATCCTGTGCTTTTTACTTCCTTGTACGAAGTAAAGGAAATATTGTAATCCCGAATAATTCCGGGTACCATATTTCAACGAAAATATCCATTTCGACTGTTGTCGAATGCAATTTAATGATGTTTTTGTGTGACATCTGTACGTAAGACAGCGTAAAGGACTGTTTTTTCCCAAACAAATTATAAAACTGATTTAAAATTGATTCGGAAGAGATTTTTTTTCGTGGCGTCTGTTCATACGCGTAACTGAAAAACGAATCGTATCAGAAAGCTGAACTTTTGTACATAGAACTGCTATACAATGCACATTTTCGCCTCTCACATTTTCTGTTGCAGTCGGCCTCAAGAAAAGTATATATATTCTCTGTTCCTCGGCTTAATGAGTTAAGTTTTTTTTGAATTCCTCGTATATCGGTAAATTGTGAATTTTTTGCTTTAAAATGATTGAATTATATTGTCCAGTTAAGGTTCCAGTTAAGGTTCCAGTTATTTCCAGTTAAGGTTTTTATGCCTTTAGTTAATATGCATGCAATAGTCGTAGAATTATTGACAACTTAAAAAGTTGTTTAAGTGCAGCTAAGCTTGATTTTTTTTACCATAGCAGCCATATTTGTTAATATTTGAAACTTAGCAGAATAGTGAATTAATTCTTTCGGCACATTCAGTGTCTCTTTGCCTAGTGGGACCAAATGAAACTTTTAGTTTTGTGCGCCGAAAAATCCACGTCCTTTCCTGCTTGCCGAATTGATTGTTTTTGCCTAGAAACTGTAATTTTAATTGTAAACGTTGTGTTTTTTGTGTTTTAACTGCACTCGGTATTTTATGTTTTTTTCTATGTCTTTTAATTTTTAATGAAAATATTTTGAATTTTTATTATTTTAGCCTTGCCGCGACTGCAAGATCTGAATTATGTGAATGAGAAATATACCTTTAATGTAATTCGAGGAAATTTGTGTTTCGTATTAGCAGCAAATATTGTCACCAGTTTGTCGCAGACAGAGAGTAGAATGCTTAACGAACGACGCTGAATCATCGTGTTCCTTTTTTATTTTTTTTAATTCCTTTTATACATTGTTTTAGATTTATTACAGTATCTGAATAGAACATGAGCAACGATTAGATAATTCTTCATATGGTATAATTTTTGTGCATTCTGAGTTATAAAATGAGATGTAACGTTGTTAAGTTAACCTAGAGCCAGAGTGTCGCTATGGTAAGGAAATGTAGTGAATTTTAAAGAGTGCATTTATTCTTTATGCACTATCGACGAAGACTTTAATTCAATTCAATAATTTAAAATTAAATACTAGAAAAAGTGCGTATAATTTAATATTCCGTACAAGGAAGTCAACATTTTTTAAAACTTGTTTTAAAATGTGTTCCATCTTGATGACTTTATATAAAAACGATGAACTATTGGCTAGGCTAATTGAAAGTCTCGCTGTTATTATCATTTATAATATATGCTTAGTGAAATATGTTAATACTTAGTGAAATATGTTTTTATTTCAACTCCACACGCAGCACTGAAATAAAAACATATTTCACTAAGTAGAATTATAGAACAAAACGCAAATGGGGATTTTTGTTGACGTAAGTCAATTGCACGTTATGATAAAATGTAATTCCTGGTGAGCAATGCTGAAGGGGGAAAGTCACTCTTCACCACCTATCACCATGCGAATTTCCACTGCTTTCAACATAGCCTTCCTGAAGGATAATGTGTAATTATGATTCGCAGCGTTGTTTCCAAATACACCAGCATAATATAAGGTTTACTACAACAAGCCTGAATAAAATTAGAATATATGAGCTAACAATTTACGCTTTCCAGTTAGCTTAAATTGTATGGGCTCATTATAATAAGCATAAACTTTATCAGGCTAAATAGAAAAAGCTTAATAATTTTCCAGTTATCCGGGTACACTGCAAGTCACGATGCTTTTGGGAATAAGCTGTATTTTCAATTACCTTATGAAAAACATTAGGCTTAAAATATTTCAAAGATGAACATTTTGCTGTCGTCTCAGAAGACTTGTAACTGAAAGCAGTTGACCAGCAATTATGAAAAATATTATGTTATAAAACTACCCATAATTCTTGTTCGCATGCCTTCGTGGTGTAGTGGTCAGCACGCTCGACGCGTAAACGAGAGGTCCATTGTTCGATTCCTGGCGAAGGCGCTGCTCGATTTTTCTTTCTTCTACTTCCAAAAATCCTAATTTTCTACAACTGGCGCCGAACTAAAAAGATGGTGGATGATGTATCTTCATCCCCGGAATTTGACGATTGGATCCCCAAAACCTCAGCCACTCTTTAAAAAGGGGGTATTATATAAGGTATTTCTACCGCCTTCTTCGCATACCTTCGTGGTGTAGTGGTCAGCACGCTGGACGCGTAACCGAGAGGTCCGTGGTTCGATTCCCGGCGAAGGCGTTCCTGATTTTTCACCTTTCTTATTTCCAAACTTACCTAATGACTCTACACTGGCTCCCGAACTAAAAGTTGGTGTATGATGATTCTTCACCACCACGATTTGGCGCTTTGGGCCCCTAATCCCCAGTCGCCCTTTAAAAGGGGTTTATATAATGTATTTCTCCGGCCTTCTTCGTATGCCTTCGTTATGTAGTGATCAGCATGCTTAACGAGTAACCGAGATGTCCGTGGTTCGATTCCAGCGAAGGCGTTGCTCATATTTATTTCATCACTCCTCCTTCCAAAAAATCTTAATGTCTCTACAAGGGAATTTATTTCATTCATCAATAAAACAACACAAACACTATAGCAATTTGCGTAACAGAATATGTTATTAAAACAAAATTTGTTAAAGTGAAAATCATGTCATGTTTATGAAGGAAAAACTCATCTAAATTGCTGAGAAGACAGAAGAGGCATTTAAAAAATCTCCAAAACGCCCATCCTGCACAAGCAAGATTTAGCTCAGCTTTTTGTTACAGCACTTTAACGCCTCAAGGAAAAAAGAAAACGTAAAAAAAAACGGGAGGAGCAATATAAATTGCTTCCTGAAGGATAATCGATACTTATGATTCACTTCTCTAGTGGACAAGGTATACCTTTTCGGCAAGGTGCTAAATTCTACTCTGAAGTGACAGGAGGAAAACCAAATGGGACTTCTTTATTCTTCCGTATTTGATCGTTTGGAATTACTTTTGAGAATTTATAATACATTTCGTAATAAGAAGAGGACGTGTTTCAAATTGCATATCTTTCTTTTTATTTATATTTATCAATGCTAGGAGAATTAATTTTATTTTCCTTCTCTTGTTATTTAGCTATTTTATTGTTTTCCCTTTTTCAACAACAACAAAAAAAAATCTATATATTAAAGCATTCTTTGGTTTCAGCGCCTTTTTATTCATGTAGTGTGTTTAATATGCCAAGGAAAAGTACAGAATGAAGAAACATTTACATTTTAATTGAAAGGGCCATTGGTGACTAATTATCTCCCGTGAATGTATTTTTATGAAAAACGAAGGAAGCTTTTTTTTTCAATAAGCATTCGTTTTTTCATCTGTGTAATGGCCTTTTTTTAAATGTGTGAAGTATTTGAATTTTTATGTTTACGTAATTATTTTCACCCTTAGTACAGGTATTCCGTTATTATTTATATGTGTAATTATTCTGTTTCTCATTAAAATTCAAATGCATTCCATAAATTAAGTATTCAGATGACTCATTAACACTCAAAGCGCATTGCTTAAATACCAGTTTTTGGGGGAACATTTCTGACCCAAAAAGAAATAAAATGTGTATGTTAAGTCCTAAATACTGCCACAATGGCAGTTTTAATGAGAACATTAAGTCGAATTCAAATCTGAAATTTAAACATTTTTGCAATAAAAAATTAGTAGGAATTTCCAGCTTTAGAGAGAACATAAGCACAGTTTTTTCCTATACCTAATTCAGATTTTCATTACCTGTTCCAAACGTTAAAACAGTTTGAAATGGAAATTGAAGTTTACGGATGTAAATTTCATCCAATTTTTGTTAATTTCAGAACCTTAACCATTTCAATTTCAAATATTTACTATAAATATCGAATAAGATTAAAATCATAAAAAAATAAAAACATTATATAAAACTGCCGTTTAATCCTAAATACTTGATATCAGTCCGATCTCTTGAACAATTACAAGCCAAGTAATTAAGATTAATCTATTAATAAATAAATGATATTGTAATATGGTTAGTCTTAGTATAATTTAAATTAAATCCTAGCGTTCAGAATTTAGTATTCGGAACATTAAATACATAAGTAAACATTTAAAATGAGGTATTCAAAATTAATATAGAAAATATAATATAGAAATTACAATGTATATGTTACTGTGAAAGACCGAAATTGGAGAATGTCGACTTTCACCGGAGAATGTCAACATTCACCAAATACGTCGGTGAAAGATCGAATATAACACTGCATTCTTGTACATTCGGACCCTCACCGGTGTATGTCGACAATCACAGATATGCTCTGGTGTAGGTCGAAAAGAGAGGCGACTGGCCGTTTCCCATAAATGCAGTTGTAAAAGCAAGGGCCTCTTGTGCAATTCAAAGTCTCATAAAAGTTTGTCTCAATTAATCAGATTTGAATCACATAATTTAGTAAATTTTTTATTACTATTATTTAATTTTCTCATTTACTGCGTGCTGTGTAATTAAGTAAGTTTTTTAACTTCTATTATTTTCCTTTCTCATTTTGAATGTATCGTGTGTTTTAAGTACTTGTGTGTTTTTTCGCGACTGAATGACGGAGAAGAAAATGCAATATTCTCATATATTCAACATTCAACATTAGTACATGGTGAATGTCGACATTCACTGGTATAAGTCAGAAATAAGAGTATTTGGAAAATATTTCGGACATACACCAAGCGACTATGCGAATGTTGACATTAACCGGTGAAAGTCGACATTCTCCAGATTTCGGTGTTTCACCGTAACATATATATATATATAGAGAGAGAGAAAGAGATAGTCAGACAGGCAGAAATCAATCTAAAAATCAGCAAACTAAATAAATAAAGTTGTATTTCAAATAAGTTTGTAATAATACAAACAGCTATACCAGAAATACGAAAAATTAAATCTTTTCAGAAATTTTACTATGTGTATATTAAGTTACTTATTCGAAAACGGTGTTTTATCCGTTTAGAGCTGAGAAAAACAATATAAGCTAGACTAAAATGAGTGCCTAAATGAGTGCCCTAATGAGCAATGCTAAAATAGAAGCACTATTTTTTAGAAATCTCTTACCCACGCCTTTCTTACTAAAATTCTCATCTCATTTTCCGTTGCTTTGGATGATCTTTGTAATCTTTTGTTTGATGTAGCCTTGATTTTAAGTAGCCTCATCAAGAAAATCCGAAGATTTAACTAAATCCGAAGATTTAACTAACTACGAAGGATTGTCCACATCTCTGGACAATCCTTCGTAGTGAATCACGTGGATTATTACACTATTAGTATAACACCGATTTTTGATACTGGATAATCAAAGGTATAGCCGAGCCCTATATTGAATATACAATTATACGAAATATTTGATACAGAATGTACTTTCAGTATCAAATATTTCGGGCAATGAAAAGTTATTCGAGTGCCATAAGTTCACGCATATTGCAACCTGTTTGTAACCATCATCCTAAGAAATTCATATATGTTTCATTCGAGGAATGTCTAAGATCTAAAATATCAAAGGGGTGGTGTAAATTTATTCAGATATATTCAGAATATATTAGCTATGAAAGCTAGTAAGACTTTACCTTGCTGAGTCAGTCCTCAGAGTAAGGTGAGCAAGACTAACTTGACGAGTTAGAGGAGAAAATGTTAATAACAAAACAGGATACAGAATACAAATAAATTATCACCTGGCCTTCAAAGATTTGCAGAACGTCCATTGATAGACATCGGATTTTATAGCCAGTCATCCACAAAGGGCAACGTTAATGTTATGTACACAACTCAAAAAAAAAAAAAGAACAGTTCTGTATCTATCGTTCTACCGGGCCGATTGACGAAATTCAAGCTGCGTTTTCCATGTTTCGCAAGCACAACTTAGGATATATATTAGATTTATATATAGCATTGTTCTAACATAGGTATTTTGACACAAAATTGGACTTTATCTGAAATAACATACTAAATTTTTTCCAGAAATTTATGGAGAAATTTAAAATTTATCTTGGCGTAATTTTTTCAGTTTGCTCCAAGAATACTTCACTTGGCAAACTGCTTAATTTATAGCAACCTATTTTCCTTTTCTTTTTTTTTCCATTGGCCACAAACGGAAAAAAAGTCCTCGCTCATACTTTCAAATAATTTTAACAAATTGCGTAAACCAGATTTTCGTTATTATCGCTAATAATAAATACGCTAAATTTCAAAATGCGCCCAAAATTAAAATTCTGCTATATGTTAGGAAATTTTTAATAAACATCTCCAATTTTTTCCACATATGCTTAGAAATACATCAACTTTAATATGATGAATAAGGTTTTATAAAAACATATGTAAAAATAAATCACAAACAAATGTGCGAATTATATTTAAGCCTAAATTTTGAATTCTGGAAAAATGAATCAAGTAAGTTTGAAAAAAATGGATATTAATAAATACATATTAATTCAATTAACATTGAGGAGCTAAAATGTTGAAAGCATTTTTTTTAATCAATTACTCGGGCGATTTTTGCAAAACTTGGCAGTTTGGCATAATTTGAGTCGTAGAATTGAAACATGGAAAACAATTGGTATGTTATTTCAGATAAAGTCCGATTTTGTGTCAAAATAGCTATGTTAGAACAATGTTCTATATAAATCTAATACAAATCCTAAGTCGCGCTTTTGAGACGTAGAAAACTCAATTTGAATTTCTTCAATCGGCGCAGTAAAACGGGAGATATAAAACTGTCCCTTTTTGTTCTCGCAGTGCACAGATTCCTTTTCACAAATGAAGTAGAGCGAGCTGCGTTGCCAAGACATTCTCGAAAAATCTCCAGTCGAAGCGAAAACCGTGATTTATTGTCGAATTGGATATATTTCTAATCCGATACATGTGAGGTCACGACATCCGCATGTGCTTTACTAACAATGCCCAAGATTTATTGGTATACTTTATGATGGCTGATGCCGGCAGAGTCCGTGATCCACCAATTGCTTGAGAATGGTGCTTTGTGACACTACACGATGAGATGTGTCAACAGCAGATCATGTAATCACAGTGTTTCTCAGTTTCTGTGAAACAGTCCTAAGAAACTGTCATCCTTGACCTAGTGCTGTTCTTAAAACAGCTTGGATTGCAAATTGGCACCGGAGTAAAAACATATTTTGACTGCGTCATCTGTTCTGGCTGCTCGATCATCCTGCAGGATGATCAATATATGTATGGCAGCTGCTTCAATAAGGGCTATGCAACCAGTCTCGAAGTCGATCAGCTACTTATACCGTGTTCCGATAGAATTTCAGACGCATTCTGCCTGTAACCGACCAAACGTAACCTACATGAATTTTGAGTCTGCGTTTCCTATCCGTTATAAATCTTCTTTGGGCATGCATTGGCTCTGCATTTTTTATCATTTGCATGCCTAGCTTGTAGCGGCATTCGATATTTAGAAGGAGGTGATGTGAAAAATGAGCAATGCTCTAGCCGGAACTCGAACAAGTTAACATTGCTAACTCGAACGACTAGCAATGCTCTAGATCTCGAATATGCGTTAAGTGTGCTAACCACTACAACACGAAGGCATGCTAAGAAGGCTGGAGAAATACATCATACACCCTCTTTTAAAGGGCTACTGAGGATTAGGCTAACTAATCGTTAAATCCTGGTGGGGAAGAATCATTATCCACCAACCTTTTTAGTTCGGGCGACACTGTAGAGACATTACGTTATTTAGAAGCAGAAAAAAGGAAAAATATACAATGCTCTCCCCGGGACTCGAACACGGACTTCTCGAATACGGCCAAAACGTGCTGACCACTACACCACGAAGGAATGCGAAGAAGGTGGGAAAAATACCTTATAAGCTAAGAGGTTTTTATGTATTTAGTTTTGAGACTGTGTCGACAATTTTCCTAGGTGGGCAAGCATTTTTGTCGGGAGACTGTGATAAGGAGCTAATATGTATAAATCTATAGTCATTAAATACAAGTGGTTAAAATTTTAAGTGCTTCACCAAACAAAATCCATATTAATACAAAAAATGAACTGTGGTGTTTTCATCGCCCATATTGCAAAATAAACAAAAAACCTAAAATATTCCAGAAAAAGTAATCTTTTCATGCTTACGCAGATAAACAAAAATATGCAAATAAATGTAGATGATGGAAATGGATTAAGCTGGATAATGTTTATCTCAAGTTGTAGAGACATTAGGTTATTTTGGAGCAGCAGACATGAAAAATGAGCAACGCCTTCGCCGGGAATCGAACCACGGACCTCTCGGTTACGCGTCGAGCATGCAGACCACTACACCACGAAGGCATGCAAAGAAGGCGGGAGAAATACCTTATATACCCCCTTTTAAAGGGAGACTAGGGTTTTGGGGACCCAATCGCCAAATCCCGGTGGCGGAGAATCATCATCCACCACCTTTTTAGTTCGGGCGCCAGTGTAGAGACATTAGATATTTTTGGAAGCATCAGATATGAAAAATGAGCAACGCCTTCGCCGGGAATTGAACCACGGACCTCTCGGTTACGCGTCGAGCATGCAGACCACTACACCACGAAGGCATGCGAAGAAGGCGGGAGAAATACCTTATAAAGTGAATGACGTAATGTAATATTAATTTGATAATTTTTCTAATAATGTTTAATTCAGAAGTTATAAAAGTAGTAATAATGAATACACACGTAATGTAATCTAACAATAAATAAAATTCATCAAAAAAGACCTATGAATACAAAGTAACTTAATGACCGTCATTGGTCAGAATCCATGCAGTCAAAATCTATAAAAAATCACTTGGTGAAATGAAAAACAATCATTAAGTGGACAAATTCATTTTAAAATTTAGAGGAGCTTGCTTTCTGAGCACCTTAAAAATGCGAAAATTGCACGAAAACATAAAAAATTTTCAAAGCTTAATGCTAAAACGACAAGGAGAAAATTACACAAGGGAAGAACATACGCGAGTAAATACGGAGTATGAAGTAACTCAGAACAATTTGCTTTAGTAACTGTAAACTATGTTATTAGGGTTTTGTTTCTTCTTTTGTAGGTATAAAAAAATGTATTTTTACTACATACAGTTCCGAACGTAGTGAAATGATGCAAATGTAGCAAAATGATGTTCTACTTTCCTAAATGTGAAACTAAATTTTTTAAATTACTGCATCTACCAATTAAAAAATGCTTATTTCGTATCAGCTGACCGATAAGTGTTTTAAACTGAAGAAGCTGTATAGCAATTTTCAGCAATTATTTTATTTATAAAAACCTTAAAATTCACGGATAGTATTAAACTTATAGTTTTCATTGTAATTAATAATATTTTTAACTTGTCGATTAATAAATAATTTGTGTGTTAAATAGACTATTTTGCACTTTAAATTTAGTCTATATTTTCATGAAATCAGTATAAGTTCTCAAATACAAGAATACGTTGAAAAATAATTGAACGTACAAATAACATTCAATTATTCTTCAACAATAGATTTTAAAATTTCATTTGATAAATATGTAAATTCTAGCAATAATTTGTGAAAAACGTTCCATGAAATTAAGAAAAAAAATGTGATATTACATGTGTATTATGATCAAACATTTAAGCGGATTTTATTTTCAATGAACTGTACGTAAGCTCTAATTATTCCACTGCTAAATGTGTTCTAGCAATAAGACATACTAAGATGAATGACATTTTTAATATATAGACCATTTAATTTAACGTAATTTTGATTTTATTTGATGTGAAAAGACCAGACAGTATCAAAACTAATAATAAAATATCGGGCTGCCAAGAAAGTATTTTCGGTTTTTTATTGTGAAATAAAACTAATATTTTCTAATATGAGAAATGACCTTTAATCAGTCAAATATCTTCCATTCGATACGATAACCTTTTCTCATCTTTTCTAATCTTTGATGATTCCGCGATCACAGACCTTTTTGTATTTATCAGCCAAAAAATCAATTAACAGCGATTTGAGGTCATGATTATTACTGACATTTTTAACACTTTAGACATTTTGTAAACTTTCACACCAGTGATAATCCGGTAGAGCAAGATCGGGGTTATATGGAGCATACCGCTTCACTCCTCACTAAGCTTCATTAATTTTTGTACGCGTTATTTAAGATGATTGAGGCATGATAAAAAAATCAACGAAATTTGGTTTGAGGTCATAGTTATTACTGACATTTTTACCGCTTAAGGAATTTTATAAACTTCCACATCAATGATAATCCGATAGCGCAAGGTCGGGGTTATATGGACCTTGCCACATCACTCCCCATGAAGCTTCATTAATTTCGTTTGTGTTATTTAAGATGATTGAAGGCTGGCATTATCTTGTTGGAACACGATTCTTTTGCGATTTTCCAATTGTCGCCATTTCTGATTGCTTCCCACGATTTCATAAGTTGTTGGCAGTAAATATTTGAGTTGCTTGTTTGGTTGGTTGCTTGGAAACAAAGCAAAATACACATTACCTTTGCAATCGCACAAAATTGGCAGCATAATATTTTTCTGATGCGACTTGGCTTTCGATATGATTTGCGCTGATTTCTGATGCTTGGACCATGATCTTTTTCGATAAATGGTATTACAGACGATACGTGTTTCATCGCCAGTGATAATTCGTTTTGAAAAAAGGGTTGATTGCATTTCGTTTGAAATGGTATCTCAAATATTTATTCGTAGCGTAAAGCGATTTTCTTTCAATTCCTGTGGAACCAAAATATCGACCTTCTTAACTAGTCTAAGGCATCTTATGTCTTTTTTAGTTGTTGTGTGTGATGCGTTTCATCTTTTTGCAATCTCTCGAGTAGTTATATGACAATTCTATTCAATTATGGCTTTAATTGTGTTACTATCAACTTCAGAAGGTGGGCCAGAAAGTTGGTCATCTTGAAGCGAAAAAGTCTCCAGAACGAAATTTTTTAAACCAACTCTGATACATGCGTTCTGTTAAACAACCAGAAGCAGAAACTTCACATACCTCTTCGTGGGCCTCAGTCGCTTTCCTGCATTTATGAAAATAAAAAAGTTAAATATGTCGAAAATGTATATTTTGCACCGCATCCTCAAATTGAATGTAAGCTAACAGTTTAAGCAAACATACACAGAATTTTTTTCTATAGCAACCTAAAAGTGTCAGCTGCCAAATCTAGGAAAAAAAAAGAGATTGACAGAAGAATAAAAATACCAACATTAAAACTGTATACTTGTATAAACCGGAAATAGTTCTTTTCAAACCTAATATTAGTAACAAAAGGTTCACTTTTTAACCACCATTTACTTGAAAAAATAAGACCCGGTACCCATAAGTGACTTCTTTGGTATTTCTGCAGAAAAAATGTCTCCTATGCTTACTGCATTTATTCTAACCTTCTTGTTATATTCCCTACAGTATTGCCACTGCTGAAATTCAAATTAAATTTTAACTAAGCATATGTTTTGAAATTAAAAATTTCTCTCTTTCAGGGGCACATTTTCGGTTGGACGATTACTTTGTTCAAAATTCGTTGACCTAGTGAGATTTTCCAGAATAGGAGAACATTCGCACCTTTATGCAAATTCTTCATTATTTAATTTCATTAAAAATAATACAGGGCGATAATAATTGGTGGCAACTTGATACAACCGTTTATAACGGACGACGCAAAGCCCTGTATCGAGACTAACTGCTCATTTAGGCTAAAGATTCTTTTAGCTAAAAACATAAAAAACCTAAAGGTCAATAATCCAAATTACGGATGTTTATGTTGCCCAGATGGTATAGCGGTTAAAAGAACCTACTGCGGTGTCGAAGGGCCTGGGTTCGAATCCTGGAGAAGCCATGGATATTTTTAAATGTATAATGTCTTTGCGGCATGGGAGCACTAAATATGCGGAGAGCCGAAAGTCCTGCCGTGAGGTTGGTGTTAGGAGAAGAGGGGTGGGAGTCTCTCGGATCCGTCCGCTCGGGGTGCTCTCCATCAAAATTGGGAGCGGAACTGAGCGAAGTCGTACTGTCATCTGTGTGGTGCTCAAGGCTCTTGCCATCGACAGGAACACTCTTCCTCTCTCCTTGCCACGTGGACTTGCTTTGACGTGGACTTGCTCTGATGCTACCTTCAAACAAGTGAGATACGTCACAACAATAACAACGTATATTTAGATTTAATGCCGAAACGTAAGTAATAAAGTATGACTCATTACGTATTGCTGATGACTAATTTACTAAAAAGGCCTTTGTTTGTTCCTGGATAACAGAGATTTATCGTGTTATAGTTCTGTTTATATATTCTGCGTATACACCTGAATAAGTATTCCGGAATTTTATACATTTTAGATCATATAAAGTAAATCTCTTAATTTAAATTTCAATCAATTATAGAATAATTTGGTTTAAAAATATGTGATACTGAATGGAAAACTAATTGAAATCGTCTTTATTCAAAGTTTCTAATCAAAGTTCAGTTCAAATTTAATTCAAAGTTTCTAAACTAATTAATATCGACTGTGTCTAAAGTAGTGCCTGAATGAATTTAAACAACACTATCATATATAAGCAAAATGAAATTGTATGACTATCAGACTAATATAAATTTTTAACGTTTATTGCTTTAATAAAATTTTCTAGCCGTAAGTCAAGTCACCCGTGGTTAGATGCCACTTCCAACACAGGTGTCACATTGAATAAGAATATAACCGTAAAATTTAGGCATTGAAATAAATCGAAGAAGATTTAAAATGCATTGAGCCAAATGGAATCTGCGTTTATGCAGGGAAAGGAATTTAAATTATTCTATCATTTTGTAATCGAGCTCAAGAAAAGGAAGAGAATAATAAAAAAAAATGAGTTAAAGGTTTCGATGTTTTCGGAAGAGTCTCATCTTTCCTATCGTAATTCAAAAAGTTCCAAAAAAAAAAAAAAGAAGGAAAAAAAATAAGAAATACACTTGCCCCAAAAGCATCCGCAACGCCACGAATAACCGTTCAAACCAATGGTAGATAAGAAAAAAATATGGTTCCTCCATATATCGCTGCGAAAATGATAGCAGAAAAATATATGGGTATATCTTCACCTGGCACAAAGCGGAAAGTACTGAAGTAAAGAAGCTTGAGAGTGCAACTGGTGTAAGTCCAGTTTTCTAGAGATAAACAAATCAAAATATATGACTTACTTGATCTGGTTGTGGTAAATTTAGACGGATCAAAAACTGCCTCTTATCCAGCAACATACGTAAAATTTGTGCTTCCTGCCGGATATGTAATTTTACTTTATAAATGTCCTGTGATATTTGCTAAAAACCTGTCGTCACATCTGTGGATTCAATAAATTTTTTAACTATCAAAATATAAATAATGTTACGGATTTCGTATTTATTTAGCTGTTTATTTAGAATTGCAAATAAAACTGTATTTTCCTGTGATACGCAGGCGTCTTTTGAAGAGAAAGCTACGTCGGAAAAGTAAAAATAAAAGAGCGCGTGCATTTAATAAATAAATATCTCCTAATTGCTGTTGCCATTCACAAAAATTGAGGTTTTACCAGAATATTCTAGTGAATAATTAAAAAGCTTATAAAAGCCGAATTAAAACACCTCAGCTCAGTAGCTGCTGTTTTAAGCGAACTGTTTGTTTACTTAATGCCGTTATTGATTACAGCGAATTCGTTGTGGGATTGAATTAGTTTCTCTGTTTTGAATTGAGTTCTGTTTAACGTTTGAGATATTGCGATATTGTACGAATATCTCTGAGGAAATATTTCAGCATTTTGTTTCATTTCTTGCCAAAAGAATGCATTTTATGAACGTTTTATAGAATTTTGCATTCAATCCATAACGAACCCGTACGCACGCAACAATTTTTAGTGTCAGGGATGGGGTCCCAGACGCCCAATATTGTTTTCTATCATGCACGCTATTTCTCTTTTCATTTCTTCTTGACTTAATCTCATTTCTTGTTTAACAGCTTCTTCCATTTTTTCTTGAACGGCTCTCATCTCTACTTTTAGAGAATCTTGACCGGCTTCCATCTTTTCTTTAATGGATTTCATCTCTTCTTTAACAGAATCTTCCATCTCGTCGTTAAATGCAGCAAAGGCTACCATCAGCGGTCTTAACTGTTCTTCCATCGCTTGTGTTATTGGCTTTCAAATATTCCAGATTACTTTGTAATGGTAGATTGTAAGGTTTTAAACTAACAAAGTTTTATTCTAATTTTTCTTTTTCTATCTCTTCTCATTTCAACTTCCCGTTAGAATAAGCGCGCGTTTCAGCTTTATGCTAATTTGAAGTGGAGCCAAGTTCTATTTAAGCGAGAGGTAGGAACCTCTCAGTGTGAGAGCGATTTGAGTCTCAGACCACGGTCACTCTATGCAACGTTCGCCTGACTAGCTAGTGTTTAAATCCCAAGCCATAGCGCTTTTACGTGATTGCTTATTGAAGTAATTCCAAGTGCGTCAGTATTAGATAAATCTTGCTACGCACCATTTAGTTTAGAGGCCAACCTCGCGTTATAGCTCAGCGAGCAACGACTACTTAATTTCTATTTAGTTTTAGTTTAAATTTATTTGATTGTTCATTTTAGATCCAAGTGCGGTCTTTACTTTCTGTATCGCTCCCGAGTTGGGAAGTGGTTGTAAATAATTGTGATTTAATAAAAGAGGATTTTAAATCCCTTTAAGTGCAGTTCTTCTACCACTTAATCACAATATTCTACCACAGAACATAGCTGCATTCAGCTCCCTGTTCCAGATCAGGACTTTAAGCTGTCACGAAGATGTTTTCCAAGAATATGCACCGAACACTGAGTCCTGACAAGATTATTTTGTAATAGCTGGTTAAAAACACCAAGAGTCAGTTTGTTAGTTTAATACGTATTATTTCTACACAAAGCTTTCATTTTGAAAAACTACAAGGTCCTATCGAACAGTCTGAAAATCTAAAAGACCATATTCAAGAACTTGTAAGGTTTATCCTAAGTTTCTAACAGTTATCTTGCGTTAAAACCACTTTCCTATCCTTTCTATTTTTAGCTTACAATTTCCTACCAGGATGAGTTTTCAGAATGGCGTTTAATGCAAATGAGTAAGAGTAGTACGTGAGTTCCACTGACTTCTTTAGAGTTCCAAAGTTTCTGCCTATAGCGCGCTTGCCTTTGGGCTACGCCTCTCTCTAAGCTATCACTACGTTCGGCGGTACTTCAGGCCCTTGATAGCTTCGCCTACTTACTGGAGATTTAGGTGCTGACTACTTAGAATCTTTATTGCTTCGGCTATATCCTTTTAGTTAAGCATTAGTTCAGCTTTAATTCTTATTACCTTGAGTTCAAGTCCAAGTGGAGGCTTGAACTCAAGGTAATAAGAATTGAGAGATAAAAACCGACTGTGTTAATTCTTATTTTGAGAAAGGAAAGGTAAATCACCCTTCGTGAGTTTTACGTTTCTGTTCACACACTCAAGTGATTATTCGTTTATCAGTGTAAGAGTTTCCTCACATTTAACTATTAAATAAAAAGGTGAAACCCCACAAACTTATTAGGGCAAGACTGCACAGTTTTTGCAGAAATCGCAATATCACGACCCAAATCATGAACCAATATATATAGGATATATTATAGGAGATATAATATAATATAGAAGATTGCAGTCACAAATAGGCAGTGAAGACAAGAACTTGTTCTGTTGGAGTACTCAAAATGGATAACACGTCAGAACAAATAAAAGACAAAATTATAAAAACTACAAACCCTGCTAAGTTACTGTAGAGACATTAGGTTATTTCGGAAGCAGGAGAGATGAAAAATGCGCGAAGCCTTCGCCGGGAATCAAACCACGGAGACCTTTCGGTTACGCGTCGAGCGTACTGACCACAACACCACGAAGGCATGCGAAGAAGGCGGGAGAAATACCTTATAATGCGTCCCCTTTTAAAGGGCGACTGGGGATTAGGGGTTCCAATCGTCAAATCCTGATGGTGGAGAATCATCATCCACCACCTTTTAGTTCGGGAGCCACTGTAGAGGCATTAGGTTATTTCGGAAGTTATAGTGATGAAAAATCAGCAACGCCTTCGCCGGGAATCGAACCACGGACCTCTGGATTACGCATCGAGCGTGCTTACCACTACACCACGAAGGCGTGCGAAGAAGGAGGTTAAAATACCTTATAATATAAGTAAAAATGTTAAAAAAATTAGCAAGGGGAAGAGTGCTGCTATAAGTAACCAAAAATGACAACCTAATCATAGTAAAGTAAGCAGTTAATGCAAAAAAAAATTCTGATTGTTCTGATTAACGTGTTGGAAAAGAAATGTAGAGAAGAACAAAACATAAGAGTAATTATGCGTAACACCTATAAAGACATTGTCAAGGATGAGGTAAAAATTCCAATGAAAATTCAAAAAATGTAGATGCAGCCTAAACATTCTTTTCACAATTAAAGCTAACTACTTAAGGTTACATAACTGGTCAAACGTTTTCATATTTAATGAGTAAAATACTAAGCTATTTAAAAGCAATAAAAATTTGTTCTTTTGAGTATATTTTTTCTATTTTTTAATATGATATATTTCACTGAAAATGCAATAAAATCATAAGATATTTCGATCAATCTTAATATTTTTTGCCTTTTTGTTTTCCACTTGAATTTCGTCATCTTGCGGTTGTATGTGTTTCGGAGCCGCAAACAGGCTTATCTTTTTCTTCCATTTTTGCACCAGTAGCTTGTCTCCTGTCCAGGCTTTCATATCTTATCTAATCATTATATCTTATCTCGTTCATCTGTGCTTTGGCAGCTGAGGATGATTGTTCGGTAAAACCATCCAAACTAGTCGTGTGAAAATTTGAAAATATAAGGCTGATTTTTGTTATTTGACTTCTAAATTAATATTTGTTCGGCGTGTTATTGTATTTTAATTATAGAAGCCCCAAACAGGCCTTATTTTTTGCCTTTTTTTTCCTCCACGTGGTTTTCGTCATCTTGCGATTGTATGTGTTTCGGAGCTGCAAACATGCTTATTTTTCACTTCTTTTTTTGCACCAGTAGCTTGTCTCCTGTCCCCAGGCTTTCTTATCTTATCTAATCCTTATATCTTATCTTTTTCATTTGCACTTTTGCAGTTGAAGGTGGATAGTTCGGTAAGGAAATTAGTCCTGTGAAAATTTGAAAATATAAGGCTGATTTTTGTTATTTGAATTTTAAATTAATAGTTGTATTGTGACTTTTAAAAGGATGGTACTATGCCGCTTTTAAAAATTTAGTGATTTTGCTATTGAAATGTATGTAGCATAAATGCAAAGAAATAAAATGCTTAGTAAAAAGTCTAAAATGACAAAAAAAATACGTTAGCA
>KK121847.1:206482-290702 GCA_000611955.2 Stegodyphus mimosarum
ACCTTACCATAAAATATGCCCTAAAACTATAAGTAAAGTTTTTTCAAGCCAAAACACATTATGTTTTGAAATAAGGCTGCTTCGTTTCGCTTATCATGTTTATCATACTATATTACAGTTTATTATGGCAGTAAATATCTAGAAACATTAAGTTGCTTAGAAACAGGAAAAGTGAAAAATGAACACTACCCTTACCTGGAATCTAACCACGGACCTTTCGAATACACGCCGAGAGGGCTGACCACTGCACCACGAAGGCATGTCAGGAAAGGAGAAATACTTTTTATACTCCCCCTTTTAAATAGCGATTGGTGATTAGGAGACCCAATCGCCAAGTCTTAATGGTGGATACCTGTTCTACCGCCGGCTTCTACAAGCGAGAACCTTCCTTCTCATTTAAATTATCTTGTGACCAGTTAAGCTAGTTTAATTGCATTTTATTTTAGGCTCAACATTACTAATTTAAGTTAATCCTGAAGTGGCAGCTTATGTAAACCCAAGTGGGGTCATCTGTGAAACTCTTTGTGATCGAATGAAAGGTGATTTACACCCTTCTTCTGGCCTTTGTCCGTATCCTAAGACTAGAGGATGATTCCTCTACAGTTTTTCTAGAGTTCGTTAGTTTACGCTATAAGGTATTTCTCCCGCCTTCTTTGCATACCTTCATGGTGTAGTGATCAGCACGCTCGACGCATAACCGAGATGTCCGTGGTTCGATTTCCGACGAATGCGTTGCTCATTTTTCATCACTCCTGCTTCCGAAAGGACCTAATGTTTCTACAAGTGGCGCCCGAATTAAAAAAGGTAGTGGAGGAGGATTCTCTACCACCGGGATTTGGCGATTGGTTCCCCAATACCCAGTTGCCCTTTTAAAATGGGAGTATATAAGATATTTCTTCCGCCTTCCTCGCATGCTTCCGTGGTGTAGTGGTCAGCACGCTCGACGCGTAACCGAGAAGTCCGTGGTTCGATTCCCGGCAAAGGCGTTGCTCCTTTTTCTATATCCTGTGCTTCCAAAAAATCCTAATGACTCTACAACCTTATTAACGAATACGAGACTCTAAGGTTTTACGTCGAATTCACGTATGCACTGATACAGCAATACGAAGTTCTGAAGAAAATGAAACAAAAAAAAAATATTCACAAATAAGGCATGGTTCTTAACATTATAAAATGTATTACATCTCTTTTGAAAACAAATATTTTGTTCATAATTGCACCCATTAGACAACAATATAGGGAATAGTTTACCTTAATAATGTTTTCGGTTACCTTAGTAATGTCTGGTCATTTAAATATTGAAGAAAATCACGCTAGCGCAGGGAAAGCATATGCTTTTCCCAAAACGGTATAATCGTCCAGGCTGATAATACTATGGTTTTCCAAGTGAACAAGATTAGGTTAGGGTAAATTACTTGAATATGGCAAAAATAGAAGCCTATCTGCCTAGATCAGGATTGCCTTTATGGAAGACTCTACGAGCGAAACTGGTTCGCCCTCACACAGATGGACCAACTGGTTCGTTACAGATGGAAAAAATCATGAAACGCAATCGTGAAACAAGCTCGTTTGCCTGAGTTCGAACCCAGAGGAGATCGAACTACCAGTATTCAATGGTCTTAGCAAATTGGGCGCTAGTGAGACGTAAAGTAATCTGATTTGCAGACTTAAAAGTATAAGACGTAAAAGGGGGAGTATATAAGGTATTTCTCCCGCCTTCTTGAAATGCGTTCATGGCATAGTGGTCAGCACTCTCGTCGCGTATTCGAGAGGTCCCTGGTTCGATTCCAGGTGAGGGACAGTGGTCATTTTTCTCATTTCTTGCTTCTAAGTAACCTAATGTCTCTAGATACTTTACTGCCATAATATACTCTAAAATAGTGTGATAAATATGAAAAGCGACAAGAAGCAGCGTTATTTCAAAACATAATGTGTTTTGGTTTGAAAAAACTTTACTAATAGTTTTAGAGCATATTTACTAATAATTTTAGGGCATATATTACTTTTTATTTGTACACGCGTAAAATTATTGTCTTCAATAAGTTGGCTGAGATCTATTTTTCTGAAAGGTGATAAAAAACATATTTTTTTTTATTCTACATCGCATTAAAGTGTTATTACATCCAGATAAAGAAATGAGTTTGCTTATCTGGTTGAACAGAGAAATGCAGCTTATATTTTCCTGTCTGCAATTAAATGCGTTTACCTAGCAGTATATTTACAGATGAGAAAAGTTTGTACTGGCTCGGCTTTTAAGTGACATCTAGTGGCTGAAAGTAGGACTATGACTTGAGCAATCTATATTTCATGGTTCCTGACAATACCAACATTTTGAAAATGCAATATCACTTTTCAAAACGAAAACGCTTGAATACCGAAACTGTGATTTTTATTATATTTACAATTCTATGCAGAAAAAGAAAATAAATAAAATATAGAATGCTCGCAAATATTTTCTTTCTCATAAAATCCCTACTGGCAGCAATACCAAACATTATTATTGTTTTCCATAAGATTAAGCTATTTCTTTTTAAATATTTAGTCAGAGAATTCTGCATATTCTTGCATGCGTACGTGTTCGTAATAGATTGAATGCCCAAGTCTGATGAAAAGGTAAAAAAAATTATTCTTATCACAGTTAACAAAACAAAATCCTGAAATTTTTCATCACACGTATTCGTACAATATTACAATTCGTACAGCAGTTATATTTTAAACTTAACACGTTAAATGTAACACAATTGAAAGCGCAGAGAAAGCTAATCCGATCTCACTGCGAATTCGCTACATTCAACAATAGCAACTAAGTAAAAAACTGAACTGAGATGTTTTTCTCCGGCTTTTATAAGCTTTTTAATCAGCCACGAGGAGCTTCTCGTAATTTCTCGAGGTTTCTGGAAAGCAAAACAATAAAATTACAATTACAGCCAAAACACAATTGCATTATTTCAATGTAAATTATGTGATATCTATTTATTAAACGCACGTGCTTCTGTATTTTAACCTATTCGGCGTAGCTTTGTCTTAAAATTCGCCAGGAGCTGCATTGTACGGGGAAATAAAACAATTTTATTTACAATGCTACCGAAAATAGATAACTAAATGCAAAGTCCGTAACAATATGAAAGCTTTATATTTCAGAGACGAACAACGTGTTTGGTCATACTGCTAACTATATTATAAGTCTATTATATGTTTACATTAATTAGCTCATAAAAATGTTTTCTCTGTGGTATACTAGCAAATTTTAGATATGCAACTTCACGCAAACGTTTCAACCGGAACTCACTAATAAGCATGTATTTTTAGATTTTTCCGGTTGAAACTTTTTTTAGTTTCCAGAAATATTCTCTTTCTGGAAATGATGAAGATTCATTCTTGCCATATCTATAATTAGTGTTAAAAGTTTGCTTGGAAATATTAGAACTTGGATGTTTATCCCGTTTTTTCAAACTCATTTTTAATTTTTTAAGGTTCCTATAAATATTTTATAAAAAAAGTATAATTCCATATTATTTCGAATTATAACGATTTTAATGAAAGTTAGCAAACAGATAATAAAACTGGGATTCTTAAAGTGTGTCTTTTTTTAAATAACCAGCGCTTTATTTAATAACCATCAGCCTTTCTCCAATACAGGGGCCGGGAAATGCTGGCCATTTCATTACGGATGCACCTAATAGGTAGCTACTATTGCCTTCTATAAAGGGCCGGATAGTTACAACCATGCCTTCCCTGGGATGCGAACGCGCTACGGCAGTCAGGATAAATAACTGCTATACCGGCTGGACGGCACAATTCTTTTAAACTTTTTAAAAACAGAAATATTTGTAACGAGGATTTTTTTATGGTATTAAAATTACCCACTGAATTTTATTTTGCCAATTATGTGTTGTTTCCTTTCTATATCCGTCATTGGAAAAATTCTCTTAGGGGTGCATTTCACTCTCTTTCTTCATGAACAATTCTAATGTAAGCAGTAAGCAATACGTTGTAGGAACATTTAATTATTTTAGGCAGGAGAAATGAAAAATGATCAATGCCCTCACCAGGACTCGAACCGCGGATCTCTTGAATACGCGCCGAGCGTGCTGACCACTACACCACGAAGACATGCTAAGAAGACAGCGGATATATCTTATAACGTAAATAAATTAGAGAAAAACTGAGCTGATAGGTACAAATTATCAACCCATTTTTATTTACTAGTTGACTATCAAGAACAGCATGTATTTGGTCAGTACTTGTAAAAAAACACAACTTCAAATTCATAAAAAAATAGTTTAACATTCCTTTAAATTTATCTTCAAAGTTATTGTCTATTTATTGAATTTGCTACTCATCTTCCATTCCAAATTAGATTTTTAACATAATTTACTTTTTAGCCCAAAAGGGCGTTAATCCGAAAGGGCTATAAGTCTCGAAACGAGGTTTTGCGTCGTCCAGGTTTCAAATTGTTGCCATCAAATATTATCCACCTGTATTTATTTTTAAAGAAATTAAATAATGAAATACCTGCATGTATGTACACTGGTGTACAAAACTTAAGCAACAGCAGGGTTTTTGTCATAACTCCACGGGAAATCAACTGAAAGACATGAAAAGCAGAAATGAAGGAGAGTATTATGTACGTAAAGGATGACGAAAGCATCGGAGCTGAAAAAGGAATGCAATGCATACGGTATGGAATCAAACAAAAACAAGCTTTACTGAACGCACAGTATCGTGACTCATGATTGTCTATCCAAGAGGAAGAACAACAAGCAGATATTCCTTAATATGCGATATGCCCTTCCCTCACTCCAGCGGTTGCTTCGCACCGTCTCAGCGTACTCAGAACCAGCTGGTGCAACAATTCTTGCTGTAGGAGTGCCCATTCCTCAATCAGCATCTGTTTGAGTTGTTGTGTGTTCTCCGGAGAATATAAGCGCGTTGCAATGCGTCTCCCCAAAACATCCCACACATGTTCGAAGGGATTTAAGTCTGGGGAGTATGCTGACCAATCCTTTCGAGTGATATCTTCATTTTCCAGTAGCTCCTCAAGAGCAAGAGTCCGATATGGCCGTGCATTGTCATCCATAAAAATGGCACTTCGGAACAGACACACATGGGGAAGGAGTACCTCCTCACGATAGCGATCACTGGTTAGAGACCCTCTGTCGAAAACGTGGAGCTCCGTTTGCCCGTTCAGCATAATGCTTCCCCAGACAAGAACTCCAGGACCACCGTTACGGTGTCTTTCCTTGATGTTACTGGGATAAAACCGGGTCCCGACCTATCTCCAAATAAAAACGCATTGAGAATCGCTTCTGGTACTGAACCGATTCTCATCCGTAAAGAGGACACGACTCCATTGATCAGTTGTCAGTTTTTGTGCTCTCTGCACCACTGTAAACGGTGGCCAACTTTCAACGGGAAGCAGCGTTCAGGACGGCGGGCGAATAGGCCCCCTTTGTGAAGGCGTCTGGCCACAATAAACCACGACGCTTGTTGTCCCGTTGCTGTACAGAGTTGCTGAGCAATGACGCTTGCTGACTGCTGTCGGCCTCTTTTCGCCTGCAAGGCGATATTTTGATCATACCCTGCAGATGCGTCGTCGGGCGGCCACCACCAACCTTTCTAACAGTTGTACCTGTGGTTTGGAACGCTTTCCAAGCGCGCGAAACGACACTTTTGTTGATTCCGAACTCTGCAGCTACACTGGTGACAGTACCCCCCTCCTACAGCTTTCCGATCATTCTTCCACGTGTGACGTCGTCTAGGTGATTTCTTCTAGCCATAATTCACGAACTGACTCACTGGCACTTGCAGCGAATATGTTGAATTGCGTCTCCGTCCTTCCTTTTATTCTACTGGTGAACTGCGCGCGCCAACATCACGCGCTTTGTGTACGCTTATGTCACCTCAGACGTTTCGTTCCTGATATTTGCATACGCATGACGTTTCTACTGACTTACGTGTTCATTTTACTGATCTCCAGACCTCCTTTTCTGCAATTTCATGGCTATCTGCTAAATTTTTACATTGTTGCTTAAGTTTTGCCCACCAGTGTATGTACGGTCTTCGCATTGTATAAAAAGGGACGGTTTTCAGGATCATCAGATTTGATGGCGTGCAATGGTTATCACTTAGAGGAATAAAGCATTTTTTACATCCGTGAGCAAGACTGTCTGTCGTAAATTCTAAAGATACTCTGTTTTTAAATAATTTTATGTATCTGATAGTTAATAACATGATTTTAATAGGTTAACACACAAAACGCTGTTAATAAGAAAACAAATAAGAATTTTTGCAAGTCGTCTCACTAAGAAAACTGAGTACTGATATGATGGACCGAGAAAAGATTGAAGAAATATAAAAATGTTACATGAACACTTAACACTGCATAGAGAATTCTAAATATATAGTGTTATTCTGCTTTTAAAATTTTCGTAATTTTCTTATT
Organism: Stegodyphus mimosarum; assembly: GCA_000611955.2. NCBI lineage: Eukaryota > Metazoa > Arthropoda > Arachnida > Araneae > Eresidae > Stegodyphus > Stegodyphus mimosarum. Next base: position 212,928 of record KK121847.1, read on the forward strand.
GAGTTGTATACGGAGTATGCGAAGAATATGATGCTTAACAAATCCTTAACAAATCCAAAAACCTTAACAAATCCTCTTGGGAGACCGTTTAAATCTGAATCCTTTCCAATTTTTTACTTATCATCTATTTTTATATTCTTCTATTTTACATAAAATATTTACATTTTGCTCCTTGATATACTGTAAATATTCTCACTACACCTAGACTAACCTATTAAATTTTAGTGAGATATGATGTAGAAAATTCTCAAGTATGAGTAAAAAAATTTAATTTGTAAAAGTGAAATTTTACTTCCAAATTGAATTTTTTCTTATAGCAGTGTTACAAAAATTATATAAACTTATTCCCATAGTCTATATCTGTTTATATCAGAACCTTTTTTTAATAGCTGCAGAGAAAACGATGTGACCTTAAGTATCTTGTGAATTCAATCATGTCTACGGGAGTAATAACTCTAAGACTGAAATGAACACTTTTAGAGTTACGTCCTCCGTAGAAATAAGGTACAAACACTTCCAAAAGTTAAGCACGGAAAGGAAAATGCTAATTTCCGGAAGCCAATCAGAATTAAAGAGGATGCAATTCGCTGCAGAGGTAGATGGAAGTATGAAAATATGTTAGGTAACAGCCAATCGCGCTTTCATGTCAAGAAATATGGAAAAAAGGCAGTCTCATAAGAAGCCAGCTTTATGAAGGGTTACAGAAGTTGTTTGTATGTGCTGATAGAAGGTGTTTAAAACTTTCGTACAATTTGTTTTCAAGACATACGTGTTTCCATGACTTCCAGAAGACGAATGGAAGATTCTGAGCGCTGGCGTGCTGTGGAGCGCATTGAAGCAGTACAGTAGATCCCAGATGTTGCTCTTTTCTTCAGCATTCATCACTCTGTAATTTTACGTTCATGGAAACAATTCCAAACCACACAGACAGTTGTCCGAAGGCCCGTAACCGGTCGCCCAAGGGTTACAACCCCCGCGAAAGATTAATATATTGCTATTGTAGCCAAGCGGAATCGCAGAGCGACCTCTACACGTCTGACGTCTGTGGTTACAGCGTCCACTGGTAAGGCGATATCTGCAGCTACTGAACGCCGAAGATTACATATGAGTGGAATGCACGCCCGGGTACCTCGAATTTGTGTTCCTCTATCCGTCCAATCAAGAGGGGCACGATGACAGTAGTGCCGGGAACATGTGAATTGGAATGTGCCTGACTGGGGCAATGTCATGTTCACTGATGAGTCAAGATTTGCTCTGGAGCCAGATGACAAGCGTATAAGGATATGGCGTGAACAACGTACACGCAATCAGTTCCAAAACCTTACCGAACATCACGCATTCCGAGGCGGTAGCATTATGGTGTGGGCAGGGATTTCATTAGGATACCGCACCGACCTGCACATCTTTAAACGGGGTTTTTGACGGCAGTCCGGTATCGAGATGAAGTCCTAGAACCCATTGTGAGACTGTACGCTGCAGCAGTTTGCCTACTTTTGTTTTAATGGACGATAATGCACTGCCACATAGAGCTGACATCGTCGATGATTACCTGGAGAGTGAAGGCATTGCCCGTATGTCGTGGTCAGCATATTCGCCCGACCTTAATACCATTGAAAATCTTTGGAACGCTCTCGGCCGTGCTGTATCTTCACTTTTCCCACCTCCAGCCGCTGTTATTGAGCTGGAAACTGCTTTACAAGAAGAATGGTGATTGCTTAATTCTGCGGTGGTTGACCACCTAATTGAAAGCATGGTCACAAGGTGTAAACTTTGTATACAGATGAGGGAGGATCACATACCCTCTTAATGTCCTTTTTTTCGTTTTTGTGCTGTTTATTTTCACTTTATACATAATTCTGTTTAAGTCTCCAGTGTGTCATTATCTGATAACTTACAAAAATTCAATAGTGTTTTCATTTCTGTATATAATTATTGATTTTGTTTTATGCATAAATATATATGCTACTTTCCTGCCGAATTTGGTGTCAATCAAGGCAGTTATTGTTGATTATTTTTGCATTTTACATCTTCGTGCTTAATTTTCGGACGAGAGTGTAATAACTAATTAAAAATAAAAACCGACAGCGGCTAGCATAATCTTTTCGAAAAATAAGAGTAGACTTATTTTTTTCTCAATCTCTTACAAACTAAAAAACTTTATTTTCAAATAAATTGAAATATTTTTTTCCTTTTCTTTCATGATTTATATTCAAAGGCAGTTCATGTGAAACTTACCATATACCATTCGTCACTGCTCTGTGGATTGGCGATGAAATAACAGAATCCTAGAGAATATGAAAAATATCTGACTCTATCTCCTATTTACGACCATAAAAATTCTGCCATAGAATGAAAAAAATAAGTAAACGGAGAAAGAAAAGTGAAGACGCGCTTTTTTAAATTCTACTTTCACGCTGCGTCGGATTCACCGCAGAGTCTTCGGACTGCTTTAAGTTGTTCTTAGCAATTCTAAGCCTTGCACTGCTATGTTAGTCAGGCAGTCCGAAAAGAGAGAACATATGGGGTCGGTTGCGATGTTAATCTGAACGCTGACTGGATACCAATGAGTCACACAAATGAAGATTGATGGGGAAAAAAGGTATAAAAATAAAGTGCTGGCTTCATAAGAAATAAAAGCGAAACGTATCTCTATTTATGTTCATGTGATATTAACTTACAAATCACTTCTTTCATTTCTAATGTATATTTTTGAAGTTTTTTTTATTAGAAGAATAATGTAGATTAATCAGAAAGTGGCTTTGTCTGTTATTTAAAATCGGATTTTAATGTCTTCAAATGAGACGCAAAAGTTTTTGCTTTGATATGTCTGTAAACGATAATTACTGGCTTAAGGAAAGATAATTAATAATCACATATACTATTACATATTAGTAAAATTATCTTTTCTCTTTTATCTGTGCAATGAAATCTTAGGCAAATGGTATCGTTAGAAAGTCATTTTTATTTAAAATTTATGATTGTTAACTATGTTGAATAAAACATAGCTTTGCTTAAAAATTAAGGACTGAAAAAATTAAGCTGAAAACAGATAATATATTGACTTAATATTAGAAACATCTATACCAGCGATTCTCAACCGGTGGTATGCAAAGAAACAAAGTCCTTTTAAGTATTAAATTCAAAAATCTCGTGAAGAAAAAGAACATCTGATAGAAATTTTCTGTGATCGACCTCTAACTGAAGATTTAAAAAATAACACACTTGTTGACTTCAGGCTGAACTGAAAACAAGAATTTAAAGTCATTACAAATAAAGCTATTAAACTTTTACTCCCTTCTTGCACAATCTATTTGTGTGAACAAGGAATTTTTTCAACGTTATGTTTGGAAAAAAAAATACAGTACAAAACTAAATGTGGATCCTAATTTACGGTTAAGTGAAATATGACCAGACATAAAGAAAGAGATTTCTGTTAAACAGGCCCAAATTTCACGATAAATTAAAGTATTATAATTTTGATAATTAAAATGGTAACCAATTTAATATTTTTATGTCTGCATATTTAATACAAAGAGACAACAGGTTCTGCAAATGGCAAAGTATATATATATATATTAGGGGAGCCGGCTGCGATACCAAAGGGCCTGGGTTCGAATCCTGGAGAAGGCATGGCTGTAATAGTCCGTCCTTTTATAGGAGGCAAAGGTGGCCTACGGATTAGGTGCCTCCATAATAAAGTGACCACCACTTCTGACCTCTGGCTTTAGTAGTGGGCAAGCCGAAGTAGGCTGAGGGCCCGCCATTGGAACAAAAAAAATTTAAATATTTCTATTGAGCAATTAAAAAATAATCATAGTAAAATGTGGTGGTACTAAAGTTTTTCAGTTTTTGTTTAGATGGTTCGCGTTAGTTAAAAGGTTGAGAACCAGTAATCTATACTCTTAAAGTCTCTGCGAGTCTGTCTGTCTGCTTGTTTGTGGCATTATCTTCTCCAGAGCAGCGGGGAGTTGAATTTCAAAGAGATGTAACCTTCCCGGATTCCAAAAACTCTTGGGAAGTGATTTCGATCATTCTCATGTTTGTGTGACTTAGAGGATATATTAATTAAAAACTCTGAAAACGCTAATTTTCGCCCTCAGTTTTCCGAGTGGCAACAATCTCGGAAGCAGGAGATAAATATCTGCTTTATTTCAAAATATCTTGCCACTACTCTCTTTCAAATCGTAGGTTTTCTTAGTAAAATATTTGCATGTTTTACAAAATATGAAATAAAAAATAATTCCTAAACATTAAATATACTCTCCCCAATTCCAAAAATTTGTGGAAATCTCTTTTGACAATTATCATCTTCGAACGACTTTAATTAGCTGAGATATTAATTGAATATTCTGAAAAGGCTAATTTTCGCACTCATTTTTCCGAGTGGTAGCAGTCTTGTGCGCTGGAGATACAGCAGCTGGTCAAGATATATGAAAGGACAAATAATAAATTATAGCTAGGGCATACTTAAGGTCTAAATTTAATGAAGAATTCACACGCAAGTTATTCCAACGGGTCAGCTAATTAAGAAATACTGTAGGTTCATATTTTATATAACATTATGTAAGCATGCATATTTAATTGGGAAAATGTAGTTACTTTAATTTATTAAATTGTTTGAAATGATCTTTCAAACAACAAAGAGTTTTTCTTTTAAAACTGAGAAGGATTTAAGCTAGAATTTTGCTTAGTTTCAAATTTTGAGCTGATGTGCCTTTCTTACATCTATTATAAATACTCGCACTGGATTGTTCAGTTAATAGAAGATAAGATAAAAACACAAAATCTTGAATATATATCTTTTTGTTTTTAAGTTAAATTTAGTTTACTGTTTCTTCTAGCTTTCATCGTCCTTTAAATTATGTTATCTGAAATCTATCCATCTCAGTTTCATGTTAAAAGTGTATTATGATTGCAAAATTTCAATGTAGGAAATGCTGACATATAGCTTTATGTTCACAGAAATATTTGCAACGACATGTTTAATAAGCCTGCTGTGTTTTAAAATGCGAAACAAATTGCTGCCTAATGAATGTTGAAGTGACAAAAATTAGAACCTTTGTCAAAAAGAGATGCATTGATTTTTCAAAAATATTTTCGTGACACGTTTTCTTCAAAAAGTATTGGAATAAAAATCCTTTAAATATTCTTCCTAACTTAGCATAAGTCTAAAACATATAACATGAGTGTACAGTAATCTTAGTTAATTGGGTAGTGTTAGTTTACGCATGAAATTGCTATGCTGTTGTTCAAGTTCAAACTTAGGAAAATACTAGTAATGTTGTCGCTCTGTGCGTGAGGTGGAATATTTGGTTGTAACGAAAGTTTTGCGGCTGAAAACGTTCTTAATAAAGTTAGAAAAAAAAACATAAACTGTAACAGTATCTTTAGTGCAATTAGTAATCGCCACCCAAATCTATGATTTTCTGCCAACGCTTAGGTAGTTTTTCAAATCCATCGGTCCAGAAACTTAGTGGCTGCGAGTCCAAAAACAGATGAACCTCATTTCGGACGTCCTGTGCAGAATGGAAGATAGCACCAGCAAGATGTAGCTGCAGGTGTGAAAAAAGGTAGAAGACCGAAGGAGCGATGTCGGTGCTATAGGGTGGGTGCTGCAAAAGATCGTGTCCATACAGAGTACAGTTTCGGTTAATGCAAACACATCTGAACTTGCATTATCTTGAAGGACCTTGACCTTTTTGCGCTGAAACTCAGTTCGTAATTTTTCCTTGATAGCAGATCAACACGGACTAGCATCTCGCTGTATACTTTAGTGTTGAGGGTTTTGTCTTTTTCCAGATACTCTTTGTGGATAATACCACGAAAATCCCACCAGACATAAAGCATGATATTTTTGTTAGTCAAACTGCTCTTTCTGACGCTCTTGACGGGCTGACCAGGCGCAGCCCAATCCTCTTTTCGGCTTGTGATGTTGAAGTAAATCCACTTTTCCAGAAACATCACAAGTGACGATTGGGTCCAGAATTTTGGCTTTGGGTTGGTATTCGAGCTTATTAGCGCAGGCCCGAACACGTATGTCCTTATCTGCTTGAGTCAGCTCGTGCGGCACCCAATGATTGAATGTATATGTCACGTTATGCGATACATAGCGAGACTAATGAACATGGTATTAACGTCTATCTCCATAGCAAGCTCTCGAGTGGTTGCATACTGATCTTCTTCCACAATGTCTTGCAGGAGGACCTAATCAACATCACTAGGCCGGACACAGCTTTCTGCTTCTTGAACGTGATAATCGTTGTTTTCGAGCTTTGGGTACCAAACCTTCACAGTGTTATGTCATACAGCATTAGTACCTAAAGCTGTACTAATGATTTAGTGACATTCTCTGGCTGACTTTTTGCAATAGAATTTTAAGTAAATGAGTGTTATCTGGTAGCGTGACAGTCCTATTTCAGACACTTTGCATAAAATAACGATATTTTTTTTACAAATTTCACAAAATAGTGTCCTAGAGCAAGTGTCGTTCTTTCAAGTGCCAAAAATCGTTTGACAAATTATGAATAAACATGCCAGTACGAACTGTTTGCTCAGATGATATTTGCTGTGGTGAGAAATTTTCCATAAAACCCGGTATATTTATTTTAATTTTTATGATTTATTAACTCATTCCATATATGAAAGATCCTCGTTTATCAAAACAACTGACATTTACGCATAAAACCTTTTCTCCCAATAGTTTAAAAGATTTATTTCTAACAATTAAATCCAGCAACTGAAGAGAAGAAAGCCATAGCATTGTGAAATAGATTTATCTGTTTCCATTACACTTCTGTCTTACCTTATGTATTTCTGTTATTTATATTTTGAATTAATTTTCTTTTAAAATGTTTTTTCTCACAAGGATAACGAGCAACTCTACTTTGCGCATATATTTGATAAACGGGAAACATTCATATTGTTGCGTTTTACGGGTTCGTAGATTTGAGAGTATCCGATGAAAACACGACGCAGAACAATAAAAAGCACAATTTATTTACAGGAATCACTATTTACAGCACAGTTCCAAAATTACCTTTAAAAGCGTCGAAAATCTACAATAAATACGCTGAAACAATCAGCAACACAGCTTCAGGCTGTAACTGTAAAGGTAGCTTCACGGCAACACTAAACATATAATAAACACCGTGGAACAATCACCAATACACTGTCAAGCTATACTGTAAAGTTAGCTTCACGGCAAAGCACTATCTCGATCGCTTTCCGTTCACCAAAACTCTCGCGTAGCAGCTATTCTCACAACTAATCACACTGCTCGCAACACTTCACAATACTTCACAATTTCGCAACAACTAACTCGCAACTCAGAAACGCAAGGGTTTATATAGTTTTTCTTTAAGTTCGACACGTTTCGAGAAATATCTCGACAGGAAATTATTCTAGAAGCTTCCCGATTGGACCATGGGATATCGCCAATTTGGTCGCCAAATGGGCGATAAAGTCGCCAATCTGGCAACCATGCCATACACTATTTTATGGCAACCCTAGTGCTATGTCGGAAAGCTTACATACAGGCGCAACCACCGAATTTTTCGCAACAATATGATAGTATTGTAAGTTATCTAAATGACCTCTGGACTGCCAAAGGTTTATTAAATTCTGTACCTTTTCGAATAATATAGTGACAAAATTTGTTTGCATAATAAAATGCCTGTTTACTTTCTAAGAATGTATCACTGAAAGAGATTGATTAAAAAATTAAAGATGAAGACTATTTTTTGAAATTATTCCTTTAAGTGGAATGTTCCTTCAACATTTCGGTTAATGAAATTATACTCTACTTGTGCCTCCCAACCGGTATATTGGTAAGCGTCGCTGACTGCCGTACCGAAGTGCCTGGGTTCCAATCTCGAAGAATGCATGGATGTTTGCAAATGTACAGTGTCGGTGCGGCATCGTGGCACTCTAACCATGCGGGAAGCCGAAAGTCCTTTCATGTGGTTTGGTGCAAGGGGGAGAGCGGTGGGAAACCCTCGAACCCGTTCACCCAGAGTGCTCTCCATTAACATTGGGAGCGGAACTGAGCCAAATCGCACTGTTACCTGTTAAGTGCTCAATGCTATTGCCAACGACAAGCGCAATGTAGCGCTCTTTGCCACGAGAAATTTCGTGGGCTTGGGAATTTCGTGGACTTCGTCAGGCAAGTAAGCATAAACAACAACAACATACTCTACTTATTCTAAAGGAATCAACAAAGAGCTACCTTTTCTTAAATCGAATTTACGTATTGATGTCATTTTATTACATCCGTAATGTCACAATAGCATTCTGAAAATGCTAAATTTATTATAGTATCTTAAAATAACTTTTAATGAAATTCATTAGCATAAACATTTTCAAAATGTTGTTAATTTACCACATAATATATTACTGAAGAAAAAAAAAAATATTTACTGAGTTTAAAAGCAATTGTGTGGACATTAGACGAAACAGATCACATACTTAAACAGGGTGTCTATAATTTGTTCACTGGAAACAGATATTTTGTAAATAATCTATATCTATATATATAAAAGGACGGGTCTGTCTGTTTGTGTATGTCTTTCATTCGTGCTACGCGTAAGCTAATGGACCCAAGGATGCGAAATTTGGTACCTAGGGGCCGTCTAAACAAGAGCCAGTGCACCTCAACGCGATTTCTTCAAAATTTGAATAAGTTTTATTTTATTTTATTTTTTTTTATGAAATCGCATCAGATCGAAATTTCTCTCTTATTATATCAGCAACAACGGCACGCAGTCATTGTTACTGATATATCACTGTTGCCCATAAGCGCCTGGCCCCAGCCACCACCCCAAGCTTTTATTGGACACGACTTGTGATGTCATATAGTGACGAAATGAATTCCCCGCTGCATTTTTGCGCTCCAAAAGCTTGAGCTCCAACTCCACAAATTCACATTTATACATAACCAAGACCAAAGCAGTATAAGTTCACCTAACGTAAACGAAACAGATAATGAAATCTCTTCAACCTGACGTCATAAACGGCAACCAATAAGAACAGGTGTGATGGCTGGGGCCAGGCGCTTGTCAGTTGCCCTTGTTTCCGATATCAGTACTGTTGCCACTTGGGAAAAGGAGGGTGATAATTACGTACAGTTTTTAAATTTAATGTTTCTCTTGGATACTGGACGTTTGTCGAGAGAAGGCAACGCGAAATCGGTCATAAGATAATTAATATTTGTGTTAAGGGATATTGTTATTTCATTGTAATTTTTATTATTTACTACATTTTTATTGATTTTTTTTGATAAAGCTGTTCTGCAGAGTAAAATTCTGTGCAGTTTTTAAATTTAATATTTGATGTTCCCTTTAGGCATTTTACCGGTATATTTAAAAGCCAGACGAAGGCTGGCATCGTAGCTCATAGTACAGAATAACAGATAGGGATAAAAGACTGAATAATTTTATTCAGCATATAAGGTATTTTTCCCGCCTTCTTAGCATGATTTCGTGGTTAATGGTCAGCACCCTTGGCGCGTGTTCGAGAGGTTTGAGTCCAGGCGAGAGCATTGCTCATTTTTCATTTACTCCTGCTTCAAAATAACCTAATACCTCTACAAGCACTTCAAAAAAATTTGTATTAATATACTTATAAGTGAGCAACTGTAGTTGCTCAGAGAATATCAAGTCCATTATCGATTTCCCTCCTGAAGTTATTAATCGTTTTCGGAGTCACGGTAGTTATTTTATAACCTATTTCTTCCCCCTTCTTCACATGCCTTCGTGGTGTAGCTGTCAGCACGCTCGGCACGTATTCCAGAGGTCCAAGGTTCAAATCCCTGCGAGGGCATTGCTCATTTTTCATCTCTTCTGCTTCGACATTAATCCTAATGACTCTTCAAGTGGCGCCCGAACTAAAAAAGGTGGTGGATGATGATTCTCCACCAGCAGAATTTGGCGATTGGGTACCCTAGTCCCCAGTCATCCTTTAAAAGGGGGATTATATAAGGTATTTCTTTCCTTTTCTTCGCATGCCTTCGTCAGCACGCTGGGTGCGTATTCCAGAGGTCCGTGGTTCGAATCCCGGCGAGGGCATTGCTCATTTTTCCTCTCACCTGCTTCGAAATAAATCCCAATGTCTCTACAATTTTAATGGCAATTCATTTTTTTTAATTCTTCGATGATGCGAATCTCTGCAAGATAAACTCGATTCTTCAGATATTCCCAGAAAAAGGAATCAAATGTTGTGAAGTCCAGAAAATGGGGTGGCCGTGAAATTGGTCCACTTCTACTAATCCAACATTCTAGGAATGTTTCATCAAGAAAATCACGCACATGTGTAGCCCATTGATAGAAGTTCTATCCTGTTGGAAAAAAAACTTTGACTGCATTTCTTCTAATTGTAGTACAGCAAACAATATTATCATATCAAAGTAGACGTCCAAATTAATTGATGACCCGGAGACAAAAAAGTTGCCAGTGATTTTGTTATGCCTTAGAGCAGAGTAAACATTAATTTTAGAGCTAATTCAGTTTTCCATCTACAATGCAGATTTTCTAATTCCGAAATGTTGCAGTTAAGTCGACTAACTTTTCCTCAATCACGAAATGTTGCTTCGCCTCTGTATACGATTTTCTGAAGAAATTGATCGTCATTACTGATACGGTCAAGGATACCTACAGAAAATCCCTTACGAACGACTCGACCATTAGGTTTGATTTATTGACAAATCTACAATTTATACGCAGTCAGTTTCAACCATTCAAGAACAATTTCATGAACGGTCGACTTGGGAATTCCTGTTTGCAGTCTGGCACGGCGAATAGATTTACTAGAACTGCGCACAAACACATTGCCAATGCCGGAAACACTTTCATCACTGACTCTTATTCTACCTTCAGCTCCTTTATGCAAAGCATATCCAGTCTCTCCAATTGTAACTCTCGGGAAACGATTTTAACCATAGTTTAATTGATTGTTGCTTTGGTGAATGTTTATTAAATTCAAACCAGAATAACCTGTTTGAACTGTTTTCGGAGATTTTTTTTTCTTATAGCCAGGGAACGTAAATTAGTTTTACATTGTTTGACGCCAATTTGTCTGTAAACAAACAAGGACCCTGTTACCATTCCCAAAACTTGGAATAAATTTAATTCATTGAAGTAAAGATTATATCGATATAAATTATTTCCGGTTACTTCTTAAAATTATTATCCCAAAGGTCGTTAGCACAGAAGGGCTATTAATTTCGTTTTGGCACTTTGCATCGATTCACTTTCTGCTTTGATTCACTTTTCAAACTGTTGCCACCACAGGCCTGTATTACATTTAAAGAAATTAATTAAGTGAAGAATCTACATAAATATATGTCTGTTTCTCGCAGTGTGAAGAAACAACGATACACAGAGCTATCAAATATAGAATAACGTAATCTTCCACCGAATATTGGCATCTGGAAGCACTAATTTGGAATTTGTTTTATTATCGGTTTCATATTTTATAATACTTTAACGAATTCTTTATTAACAAACTAAACGATTTCAAAGCGAACAAAGCAACATTGTCAGAAAATAAAAATTATCTCCAGCGCCCGAGACTGTGTATCGGAAATTCTAAGGATATGCTTATTTTGAAATTACTTTGCGACATAGCTTTTGAATTAAATTTTATGGTTTAAGTTCGAAGAACATGATACTTAATAAACAAAGGTAACTCACAAAACATTAAAAAAAGCCTTTTGGTCGTAATGTAATATCTGAAAACTTTCAGATTTTTTTTTTCTATTTCAGTTTTATTTTGTTATACTGAGATTAAATTATGGACACCCTATACATCTGTGCTTGTGTTTTACATATACTCCATTATCAGACTTTTGTTTTTCTCTTTCTAAATCATCATTAATCAAGCGATCTCACGAAGAATAAATCTCATGAATTCTACTCATATAGAATTTTAACCATTTCTTCTCAATTAGCTTTCCATGTTTTATGCATTAAGATATTAACTGAAAACTATTATCTTTTTTCCTAGTCAATAGGTAGGATACAGTACCTGTATTGTGCAGTTCACTTAAAAAGAACTTTCAATTTAAAACACTGGATTAGCTTAAACTGTTGTCAACTAATGGTTCACACACACAGTTATTTTAAATGTTCATGAGATAATTTTTAATACCTATCTAAGTGCAAGACAAATTCCCCCAAAATATAATAATAAAAAACTGAAAGCTTTCAGATTTTACATTACGTTCAAAGGGGCATTTTTTATCGCTTTGTGTGTTACCTTTATTTATTAAATATCATGTTCTTCCCACTTAAACCATAAAATGAACGCCATACCGCAAAATAATTTTAAAATGAGCTTATCTTTAGAATATCCGATACACAGTCTCGTGAGCTGGAGATAAAAATGTGTTTTTACATATAGTTTTGCCATTGCTCGCTTTGAAATCGTTGAGTATGTTAATGAAAAATTCTTTAATCTCTGACAAAATCTGAAATAGGTAATAAAACAAATTCCAAATTTGGGTTTCCAGATGCCCATATTCGGTGGAGGATTACGTTATTCAAAATTTGATGGCTCTGGGTATCGTTGTTTTATCACAATGCGAGAAACATACATATATTTATGCAGATTCTTCATTTAATTTCTTTAAATATATTCATCATAATATAATAATATATAATAATTCATAATAATATATAATATATTCCTTAAATATATTCATAATAATATATAATATTTCATTATTTAATTTCATTAAATATAATACAGGTTTGTAATATTTGGTGGCAACAGTTTGAAAAGTGGATCAACATAAAATGCCAAAACGAAGTTAGTAGCCCTTCTGAGCTAATAAATTATTTAAGCATATCCTGGTTGGTTACAATTTAAATTTTAATTCAAGCAATGTTCTGTCACTTAAAACTATTAAGGATGGAGTAGCTTGCCTTGACAATTAAAATTTTATTTATTTACGAAACATTGATTTTAAGTTCAAACTAAACACTCGGTCGGTCTATATTTCCTTCCGACCCATAAATTACGGGTTAATAGCACAGTTATGTAGCTAAGTTTTAGCCTTCCACGGAAACAAGACATTAGTTTCTAATGAGATTCCGGCCACTTGATAAACACTTCAATAAGTTCATTTAATTTTGTATAACACCTCCATAGTTTGAGAAGACGTATTATTTATTTTGTATTTGACCTCCTTTTGGGGTCATTCTTTTTTCTGACCATGAGCTGAGTGTATCCCCAATATATATCAATGTATTACCATAGTTTGCGCGAATATTTGTGCCAAAAGTAAAAAAAGAATAGGATAGTATTTAACTCAAGTGTATGTATAAGTAAAACTTCTGAATAATTATCGTAATGAATTATTCTGATAAATAAAATATTCCAAAAGCCACATTTTGTATAAAAAAGGGTTAAATATTTTAATTAATTTTACTTTTAAAAAATTAAAACATTCCGCGACATAAATTTTTTTGCGACATATATATTTTGCATTTCTTTCTGTTATAAGGAATTCAGTGAGAGACATTTTCTAAAAATCCGATAATATTTTCCCAAATTTGCCTGCCGCGTCAAAATGAATGACACGTGATTTACGTAAAACTCGATAGTAAACTGGCTTAAAAAAATCTTCCTATAAATGAAAATCAACACGAAAATGTGTTTACATTACAAATGGATTTCATTTCCTTCCTAAGATACTGTCAGGATAAATTGGATTTACCACTGAAAAAATTTCAAAGTAAATGTGACATTTATTCAAAATTCCAAACTTCAAAATACTTAAGAGAGAAAATATGTTCAAAAAGACTTCGAAGTAGTTTAAGCAAAATAATTTGTGACATTTAGAATCACGTCGTTTCGATTACTTCCTCCGTGTCTCAGCAAAGGCTAATGAGATATTTTAATGCAATAATCTCCAGGCTTTGAAACATCAATTCCTTTGAATACCGTGTTTCACCGGATTGCTTCGAATCATCTGCAACTGATTGCTTTCCAATGAAACTCATGCAAAGTAATGATAGCATTCATTCAGAAATTATCATAATAACTGAACCCAAATGTTGGGAAACATATCTTATCCCATGATGTTAACGAATGATGAATTTACTACGAATGTAACTTTCTCGTTTAAAACATAATTAGCTCAAGCTTTCCAAACCAAACATGAATAATGAGAAATTTATCGATGTGTCTGGATTGATTAAATTAAATAATATACTCTGTGCAGCTGGGTTCAGTGGACAGTTTTTAATTATGTAGTATAGTTCGAAGATCATTGTATTTGAAAATGCATGTATCAAATATTTTCAAATAGATTCTAATGAGAAAACTACATTCCCTCTAATGAATAAATTCTGATATATTTATATGTAACTGAAGCAAATTTACTTAAAGTGGCTTGAATGTAAAACAAAAAAATCTGATGTATACACCACATGACTTCCTTGTACGTAATATTAAATTATACGCATTTTTCTTGCATTTCATTTATCTCTGGACTGAATTAAGTCTACTTAGTCGACATCGCATTATACAATAAATGCACTCTTTAAAATTTACTATATTTATTTACAATAGCAACACTCTAGGTTTACTTAACAGCGTTAAATCTTCATTTTATAACTCAAACTGCACAAAATTTATATCATCTGAAGAATTATCTAATCGTTGCCACATGTTTTATTCAAATACTGTAATAAATCTAAATCAATGAAGAAACAGTTTTTCACAGACCATTCAATATTTCTCATTAAATTAATTCAGCTCTCACTTCGCGACAAGGCAAAAATACAAAAAAACTCAAAATATCTATATTAAGAATTAGGAAGTAAATCTTAAACACCCATTTCCTCGAATAAATTCTAGAATGGATTAAGCATGATTTAATTCTCAATAATAAAAGAAGGCGTTATATTTGCCTTTACGGAAGCTCAGTTTCTCTCGAGATTGGCAACAAATCCACTATTCTCCTAAGTTTCAACTGTAAACAAATATGGCTGTCATGGGAAAAATGATTAGACTTAACCTCACTTGAACAGTTTTTAAATTGTTGATAATTCTGCAATTATAACATGCAGGTTAAATAAAGGCATAAAAATCTTAACCGCAAGATAAGAACAACATAATTCAATCATTTTTAAAGCACAAAATGCACAATTTACCAACATATAAGAATAAAAACAAACTGAGTTCACTGAGCCAAGTAACAGAGAGGATACATGCATACATATATTTATGTACTTTTGGTGCGGCTGATTGGCAACCAAAATAGGAGGTGCACATCTATATATATCAGTCCTATATACAAAATTTCAAAGTTCTGAGGCTATTCGTTTTTGACGCGAGATACACACACACGTACGTACGTGCGTACACACACACACGCCAGGAAAAATTCTCATCAGAATCCATTTTAAATCAGTTTTCTGATTTTTTTTTAGGAAAAAGAGTCCTTTCTTCTGTTTTTACGTACAGATGTCACTCAAACAGGTCGTTAAATTGCATTTGATAGCGGTCAAAATGGATATTTTCGTTAAAAAATTATACTCGAAATTTTTCGCGTTACAGTATTTCCTTTTTACATCGTTCAAGAAAATAAAAATTGCAGTAATCACGAAAGATTTATTTGCAAATTGTGTTTCAAACAAAGAATATATTTTTCACTTCAGCTAACTATAGCAGAGCAGATTAAGAATTCTAACACTTCATGATTTGATGAATCTGCTTGATTATTGTATTAAATTAAAAAAAAGCTAATAATATTTTAAGAAATAAAAAGAAAAAAAAATACGTCCCTTTTGAAATTTTAAACTTGCTTCATCGATTATAAAAGAACAGTTTAGAGCTATTTAAAATACTTCTAAATGCACAAAAACTTTACAAGAAAGAACTGTAATGTAAAAGCAAAAATCTTAATGCAAAACATACATCTACGGAAGTTCTTTTCAGAAGAACTGAAAATTATTACCGAATCATCTTCAAAACAATATCCATCGTAACTCACCTCCAGTTCTACGAACATTCCGCCAAATATGGAAATCTTTCGCATTTTCCTTAAAATGGCCTTGAATCATTTTGAATCTTGAATCGTCTGAAAATTGGACTTCATAGAGGCATCTTAACAGGACAGAACATCCAGTTCCGGGAACGAGAAATCCGATAAACAACTGTTAATGGTAGGGTCAGGACCTGTTTCTGGTTAAAAGCAATCACAATTTCTTTGCTTAAACATCATATCCTCAAAATGTCACAGCGCATTCAGTCATCGAATGATGCTTTAATTACGTTTGCACTGCAACACGAAATTGCTGTGTTCCATAATATATTGCATTTCTAACTTTCATATTACATAATTTTCTTTTATAAAGACTACACTAACTAACTCCTTTTGGAATTTGAGTAATTTCACATTTAAAGCAAGTGAATATAACATTTATTTAAACAGTTAGAATGCAGGATTATTATATCTATGAAGGAACTTATGCATAGAATTTTATTTGCATCCAGACAGTACACTTACGAACAGAGTAAAAAAAGAAGCAAAAGTGTGAATCTACCGATCGACACATAGATAAGAAAATGTGCAACTAGAATAAACATGACGTAACGTATCAGCAGCATATTTCTATTAACATTCTGAACTGGATTTAATGTAGAAATTTTAGCACCAACGATGATTCGATACGAAAACTCTTCAACTAAAAGTCGTGTATATGTCGATGTAGCTTATAAAATACACATGAGAGGAACATCTGGAGTGAATATGAGCTGTAAATAAATAAAAGTTCCAAGGAAATCAAAAAAATAATTTTAACTCGCATTTCGTATGAGCAGTAATTGTGTTCTTAAGCGCGGGAGATTCAATATTAGTATTAGAATATTGTTTATTAACAGTAAGAGTAAACATCAATTAGATCTGCTAGAAATATTCAGACTAGTGTGTATCTATAGAAAAAATAATTTCGGATAAAGAAAACATCGAAACTGACAAACCTTTTGTAAAATGTACACTGCACAAAAAAAAAGGGGAGACAGTTCTATATCTCCCAATCTACTGGGCCGATTGACGAAATTCAAATTGTGTTTTCCATATCTCGAAAGCGCGACTTAGGATATATATTATATTTATATATAGCTTTGTTATAATATAGGAATTTTAACACAAAATTGGACTTTTTCTGAAATAACACACCGATTTTTTCTTATATTTCGATTCTACGACTGAAATTATGCCTAAATATTAAATTCTGTAAAATTTGGTGCCAAATTTGCGAAGCAATTCATAAATTTAACTTGGCTAGTTTTTTTTTTCTCAGTTTGAGCCAAGAATAATTCACTTAGTTTGAGCCAAGAATAATTCTTAATATGTGGCAACCTATTTTCCTTCTCTTCCATTCTGCAGACGAGAAAAAAAAAGTCACATCGTTCCTGCCTTTTTACATTGTGGATGAGAAGGAAAAAAGTCACCATCATTCTACTTTCAAATAATTTTAACTAAGTGAATAAACCATATTTTCGTTATTATTGCTTTCAACAAATATGCCAATTTCCAAAACGCGCTAATATATAAATTCACGTATGTCTTCGGAAATTTTGAATAAAAAGCTCCAATTTTTTTGTAGGTATACTTAGAAATAAATCTACTTCAAGTTGGTTATAAAAATTTTATAGATTATAATTCAAAATTGTTTTAAAAAAAATTTATACAAAATATTTAAAAATACAAATTTTAAAAATAAATCAGAAAATGGGTGAATTTTGTTTGGAATGAACCTAAACTTGGAGCTGTGAAAGAAGGAATCAAGTAAGTATAATAAAAAAGGGATATTAATAAATACATGTCAAATTGAATTAACATTGAGGAGCTAAAATTTTGAGAGCTAATTTCTTGAAAACTACACGTGCGAGTTTTACAAAACTTGGAAGTTTGGCATAATTTGAGTCGTAGAATTGAAATATGGAAAAAAATAGCATGTCATTTCAGAAAAAGTCCGCTTTTGTGTCAAAATACCCATATTAGAACAACGCTATATATAAATCTAATACATATCCTAAGTCGCGCTTCCGAGACATGAAAAACGCAATTTGTATTTCGTCAATCGGCCTAGTAGAACGGGAGATATAGAACTGTCTTTTTTTTTTCGCAGTGTACCATTTGTTAGCAAAAGTTGATATATTTTAAAGCACATTTTAGTGTCCTGTACTCTAAGAATATAAAATTTCCAGGAACTTATTGCTTCAGAGCAATTAGAAAATTAAAAAAAAAATATTTCGTTTTTCATCTTGTAGAGAGATTAGGATATTTTGAAACAGGAGACATGAAAAATACGCAATGGGGTCGCCGGCACTCAAACCTCGGACCTGTCGAATACGAGCCAAATCTGCTGACCATTACATCGCGAAGGCATGCTAAGAAGGCGGGAAAATACCTTATAATGTGTATCACTAATTAAAAAAAAATGAATAAAGTGAATGAAACGATTACTATATTTTCTTATGTAAGTTATAAGGTATTTTCTTCCTCCTTTCTGCATGCCTTCGTCCCGTAATCCCCAGTCGCTTTTTAAAAGGAGGAGTATATAAGGTATATTCTCCCTCCTTTTTGCATGCTTTCTACGTGTGACGGTAGCACACTCGGCGCGTATTCGAGAGGTCCACGTTCGAGTGGCTGTGAGGGCATTGCGGATTTCTTCTATTTCCTTTTATCGAAAACTTCTGGAATGACTCTACAGTGGCGCCCGAAGTAAAAGGTGGTGGATGATGATTCTTCACCACCAGAATTTGGCGAGTGCGTTCTCTAATCCCCAGTCGTCTTTTAAAAGGGGGAGTATATTAGGTATTTTCTCCCTCCTTTCTGCATGACTTCTTGGTATAACGGTAGAAAACTCAGCGCGGATTCGAGGTTCAGGTTCCAGGCAAGGGATTTCACATTTTTCAGCTTAATAACATCGAACATAACCTAATCACTATACGAAGTTTTCAAATATGCTAGCAAATTTACCTCTTTTAATGCTTTCTAAATCATTGAAATTTGATTTCAATATCTGCTCTGAAGTAAAATAATAAGCATATATAGTTATTATGTTCGTTATCTTATATTCTGACGAAAAGATACGGAACCCTGCAAATTTAAAAATTTGAAGCTTTGCAAATGAGTAATATCATAATCCACTGAGTACAAGAGTATTCAGACGATCGAAAATTCCGCCGCATAACGATAGAAAAGTGGGTAGTTATCAGTAAAAATTCTCTTCTACTGTAAGAAAAATAGTTCCAAGTCTTTGGAATGTAGAAAATGCAAACTCTGGGGATTATAATCCACAGAACTGCGTGAGGTGCTGTAAAGCAATAATTTCAATGAATTTTAAATAAATTCCTGCTTTGTTCTGAATTTTATAGCAAAACACGCGATACTACAGATTGGCCTAGTTGTACATCAAGAGTAAACTTCGTAATATAAACAAACAATTCTGTGAATTTTACTCATTTATCTTTCATTCTCAAATTTTCAAGCCCAAATCTTCGTACTAATTAAACACACTACAAGCGAGGTAATGAATTATTATCCCTAAAATTCTTCATTTTTCAAATCTAGAAACATTCATATCAGATTTAATTCTTTGATCTAAAATTAAAATGACAATATTTAGTGATGATATACCAAAATAAATATTTATACATTACTGGGATGTTTGTTTGTATATAAAGGAAAATGTAAAATTTATCTTTAATTGGTAGCTTTCGTTTGAACGAATACTATTCTTCCATACGCTGAAGCTACAATCTATTGTGAAAATTATTAAACCGATAATTTAACACAGACATGCATTACGGGCATTTAAATATATATATATATATAGTTCAATTATTTTGCAATTTGAAATTTCAACTTTTGCAATTCGTTTTGTTGTATCTCATTTTCTGTAATTTAAAAAAAAAAATAATTTTCTTTTAAAGATTTCGCTTTTGAGTGTTCCCTTAATTTGCGTTTATTCAGTTTGTTAGGCTTTACCCGGAGAGAGAAAAAGTTAAACCTTCATATTTTTGGAACAGAATTTTGATTTAATTTTCGTTCCGACTTTTAATTTTGACATATTATTATAATATATATATATATATAAAAAATTTGTGTGTATGTGTGCGCAAGTTATCAAATGTGAGTTTTAAATTATAACAGAAATTATCAGTAGCCCCGTGAACCTTCATTTTGATTTGTTTACCTCCCCTTTTCTATTCTAAATGTAAAAATTGTTTATTTTAATATTTCTAGCCTTCGTCTTTCCAAATTAACCCGCATCATGCCATCTTATGTAAAAGTAGCATTGCAGATATTTTCTCACCAGTCAGATTAATTATCTTTTAACTGTTTTCCTGAATGCGCTGTTACTTTTTCTCGTTTTCCTTTTGCTTCTGCTCTTGCGAAGGTGCGCTGTTCATCTCTTCGCTGTCTCGTCCATTGCCTAAAAATATAATAAGCAAATTATTAGTGAATGAATATTGCATACATAATTATGACATGTGAGTCTGATTATGCTTATTAATACTTGCTTTATTGTGAAAAAGTATATGTTGGATTTATGGCCATATTTGTCTTCAAGTGTTATCCTTTTAACCCTGAAATAAAACTTTTAACCCTGAATGCGTCTCGAAGTTAATACAACACAATAAATTACCAATTTATTGCAACTATTCCTGTTATTACAATAACATCTGACGGGATCGATGTTGTGAAAAATGACCCCTGCTGGGTTGAAGATTGGTCTGCGTAATTCAATAGCTATGGTCAGTAGCAGGAACAAGCGAATAAAAAAAAAGGTTCTATCAACTTACTACTGCGGCTTTAACAGCGCATCATACTGTGCTTTTAACAGTGCTTCTAAACAGTAATAAAGCGAAGTATTTATACAGTGAAAGGGATTTAATAATGTGTAGAAAAGGGCTCTGAAGCTCATCGAACTGCGTGTTTAGTAAATTGCTTCCTGCTTCTATTATGCGGATAAGTTATTCAGAATCTTTTCATTGGTGCAGAACTGATGATTTTGCTTGAAGTGTATGCTAGAAGATTATTTTAATTTCTTCTTTTAGTAATTGAATTTACATTACAAACTGATATTTTTAGCTAAATTTAAATTTGATTTTAAAAATGAAGCGTTGCTAAATGAAAAAATAAAATGTTATGGTATTTGAAATTATAATTTTATTAATTTGAATTTATAGGTTATTAAGATACGTAAGTAAATAAAATTTCATATTTATTCTGAATGTTTTGAATTTTTACTAAAACTTTTTAAAGAATGAAATAATTTTGAAAAAACGGTATACAAAAGGGTAAACAAATAGCGTTTTGAATATAATATTAAAAAAATGTGTACACCGCATGAATCCCTTGTACAGAATATTAAATAATACTCATTTTCTGCGTTTCGTCTAAACTTATTGAATTGAATTAAATCTACTTTTTCGATAGGCGCATAAACCACAATAGAATAAATGCACTCTTTAAAACTCACTATAATTATTTACCATAGCGACACACTGGCACTACGTTTACTTAACAGTGTTAACTCTTATTCATTTTATACCTCAGAATGCTCAAAAATTATATCATCTAAAAAATTATTTAATCATTGCCACATGTGCTATTCAAATACTATAATAAATCTAAAACGATGTATATAAGAAACAGGTTTTCACAGAGGATTCAGCGCCGCTTCCCTAATGAGCATGCGCTACTCGTAAATATTCTCCTCTGTCCAAGACAGACTGGTGACATATTTGCTGCTAATATCAAACCATTATTTCCTCGAATTTCGTTACAGATATATTTCTCATTCCATTAATTCTGTTCTCAGTTCGCGACAAGGCAAAAATACATAAAACCTCAAAAATATTCATTAAAAATAAAAAATATATATATATATATATTAAAAAAATAAATAAAGCAATAAAAAAATTTACATTTAAAATTAAAGTTTGTACGAAAAAACAAGCAATTCGGTCAGCGAGCATAAAAGCAGATTTATCGCTGAAAAAAATTAGTTTAATTTGTTCCTATTTAGTGAAAAGGCACCGAAGGTGCAGAAACTGATATCGCTATTCTGCTAAGTTTCAAGTGTAAACAAATACAGCAGCTATGGTAAAAAAAATTAGGCTTAGCCGCACTTAAACAAATTGAGTGTTGGTAATTCTTGATAATTCTACAACTACTGCATGCAGATTAACTAAAGGTATAAAAATTGAGCTGGATGATAAGAACAACATAGTTCAATGATTTTTAAGGCAAAAAAATGTTCAATTTACAAGCATATAAGAATAAACAAAACTGAGGTCACGGAGCCGAGTAACATACTGGGTGTATACATATATATTTATAAACCTCTGGTGCAGCCGATTGAAACTAAAAAGACAACTACATGTTATAGCAGTCCTATGTACAAAATGTCAACGTTCTGAGGCTACTCGCTTTTGAGTTATGCGAGATACATACATAGGTACGCACATACAGACACCATGAAAAACAATAGTCTCCTCTAAATTCATTTAAATGAGTGTTACAATTCGTTTGGGCCAAGGGGAGTCCTTTACGCGTTCTTTACGTAGAGATGTTACGCAAAAAACATTTTAAAATTTTATTCGATAGCAGTCAAAATGGATATTTTCTTTGAAATATGATACCCAGAATTTTTCGTGATTGCAATACTTCCTTTACTTCGTACAAGGAAGTAATAATTAAAGTCATTTGGAATACTAGTAGAGAAAATGCATGCAAAATAGAGGTCATGGGTATCATGTAGTAAATATTAAATGTTTTGATAGAGAATATTGTTGTAATGAATAACAAATATTTAAGAAATTGAATAATCTTGTTAAAATCTATATGGGTGATGTCACTGAAAAGTGACAATTTTAGAAAATATTATAGTAAATAAATTTTATAATAAAATAATAACTTCGGAATTATAGTAATTAAATTTTATAATAAATTAATAATTTTAGTGTATGATTAATTAATAACTGCTTGTGAAGTATGTTGAAAGGGTACTGGTTTAAAAACGAGGCCTATTTTTACCTCTGTATAATTTTTCCTGTTATCTTTCTCGTACAAGGTAAATTTTGAAGTCTGCAACCTTATGAAAAACTATTAATTTTTTCTCATCAAATTTATTATATTCATAAATTTTATGCATACTGTATAATGTATTTCTCCCGCCTTCTTCGCATGCCTTCGTGGTGTAGTGGTGTGCATGCTCGACGCGTAATCGAGAGGTCCGTGGTTCGATTCCCGGCGAAGGCGTTGCTTATTTTTCACCTCTCCTGCTTCGTAATAACCTAATGTCTCTACAATTGGAGTGTGGCTTTAAGCTTTTTAAATATAATTAAATTTTAATGCCATTCAAAAAGGCATGTTACCTTATACTATAAGGTATTTCTCCAGCCTTCTTAGCATGCTTTTGTGATGTATGTGTCAGCACGCTCGAACCGAGAAGTGTGTGATTCGATTTCCGCCGAAGGCGTTGCTCATTTTGCGTTCTTCTGCTTCCAAAAAAATTCTAATAACTCTACAATACAAGTAACAGAGTATCCCTTAACCGTTGATGAATTAATATTAATGCCTGTCATATATATGTCAATCTGTTAAAGTGGATATGCCCAACTGATAGATATGTTTGTATTGGATAAATCTGTGGGGTTTTCCAGTTTTGTATAAACGAAAAAAAATTAAATGCAATAATACGTAATAATAATAATAATAGTAACTCTAATTTCAATAGTATTATTATAAATG
Organism: Stegodyphus mimosarum; assembly: GCA_000611955.2. Lineage (NCBI taxonomy): Eukaryota > Metazoa > Arthropoda > Arachnida > Araneae > Eresidae > Stegodyphus > Stegodyphus mimosarum. Next base: position 236,704 of record KK121847.1, read on the forward strand.
ATGTTAAGTTGCAAGTTATAATAAAGAAATTTAGTTCTAAAATTTTGAAATTTGTTACGATTATTCAAAATCGATAATGGATTTATATTTGAGATACTATTTCTGTGAAAGGTTTAAATAAGCTTTCCCTTCTTCATATTAAATCATAATTCTTCAGAAGTATGACAATGTAGACTTTAAAAGTCAAGGAAGTTTCATAATCGGATTGAATAATTATTGTTAAAAATGTTATATACAATGATTTTTTATTTAGGAAAAACTTAAGCAAAACATACTAAATTTACTGAAAGTTGCATTTCTTTAATCCTGTCCTGGACTGTATTTGAAATAAAAAATTTGAAGGTGACCCTCTTTTGTGCGCAAGAAAATTCAAGTGCAGAGAAAATGCATACCAATCCATCACAAAGAAATTCTGTGAAGTAAGTTTTATTCTTCTTTCCCCTCACCATACATCGTATAGAGTACACGTATAACGTTGGGGGATATTTTACTGTTTTTAATAGAAAATTGCATTTATTTGTAACATATATTTCACATATAGTTCTCAAATGACAAGCAAGGAATTATGTAATTCGCATTGTATCTGATAAACAATAAAATTTAACAATGATTAAACTTCTTACACTAAAATTTCGAATAATTTTCATTTCAAAGAAAGGTAAATATGTGCCTTCTTTTTCTTTCTATCATCTTCAAGATAAATTTAAACGCATTTAAAAATATTCTACATCTTCAATTGTAATATTTATTTATAGAATTATATTTGAGGAATAACTATACTAAATCTTTAGCAATGTTTGAATTTATTTACTCCTACTAGTGACTACTGGTAAATTCAGTTTCTAATAATATTTTTTCTTTGTTTATTTTTGTTTAATTCTAGTTTTAAAATGCATTGAGTAAAATAGCATAATTAATTTTCTTGATTTACATTACTCATACCTCGTATAAGAAAACTGAATTTTTATGATTCCTGTTAATTAGTAAGTCAAACTTTTATCCCTAAAATAGCTGTTGTACTTTATTTGTATGGATTTATATTAATTTTAAATAATCAATTTAATTTAATTTGAAATTACTTTCCTATAAGCCTTCATTTCCCCTAGCTGTCAATGCCAGAATATTTAATTTTGGTAGCGCGCGTGAAGTAATGCAATTTCTTCTTTGAAGAGATAAGGTTTAAATACTGAGTTCTAGAAGGGAAAGTTAGAGAATGTGGGCGAACTCTGTGTTTTTGTAGCGTTACCTTTTGCTTGGCATTTATTGCTGGTTAACGCGGCGAAACAGCTATTACTTTGCTGCCACTAGATTTTCAACGCTCTTTTAGGAAACAGGATAGTCTCAGCCCAGTAGTGTTATTCTACTACTTGTTAATATTTTCAAATTTTTAGTTTGGTTCTTGCTATTTGGGTTATCGGCCGAGTGAGGCGTAGTTTGTTAGCGTCAAGTCGACACATTGTGAATTTTAAAAGAGTTAATATAGGGTTAATAAAGTTTTCACCCCTCTCCTGTGTGGCTGCTGCACGCATCTCAGCTGTTGTAGCACGTGTAGATCATCTTTAGATTCTCTCCCTTGTGCTTTGACTACAAAATACCATCTTCTGTGGTATGATCTGCTTCTTGAATATGAATTACATTTCTTACAAATTCTTACTCTCATAATTTCTCTCTCATTCTCTTTCTTTCACGATTTCTTACATATTTTACAGATAATTTTTGCACATGATTTCTTACATATTTTACACATAATGTTTTGCACATGATTTCTTACACATTCTTTCACATATGGACACATGAAATCTGAACTCTTGCTTACTGAGATATCAAAAAATTTCCAGTACCAGACATTCCCTTCGGCAGCAGTGTCAATACGAAAAACTGCATTGGCATATTCCATAGAATATCAAAATATCACTTAAGATGTTAAGTAAATTTTAAGAATTTTTTGCGATTTTTTTAATAATTCTCATTCTGAAAATTTAGCAACTCGTTTGTACAATAAGAATGTTCATTTCGGAGCCATTGGTCACTAAATACGAAATGAAATATCTAGCTTGAAATATTTGAGATTTCGAATTTAAATTCTCTTAATTAAAATATTGAAATCTCTCATTTAAAATGCTTCATATGTCTAGTTTCGATATCGGTTTAATATTATTTTTTTCCTTTTACCCAAATATCTAATTTAATTTAAAGAATTTTTAGGCGGAGTTTGCATAAACTTAAAACAGGATTCTTGACTCTTAAATTGATTGAATGTTGTTTTCTGAATCTATTATTTTGCAGTCAATTAATAAATTCAATTAAAATATAAAAATATTGATGAAGAAAGACTGGAATTTTGTAATTGTCTTTGCTTCTATACACAGTAATTTAAACATCATCGATTTAAATGCAGATTCAGTCGCTAATTAAACATCCAGAATCAATTTTGGGGGAAAAACAATTGCTTAGAAGAAAGGTATCACTTTCTGTTTCCCTTTCAGAGATGATTAACTTATGCTTATTTCACATAACGGAAAATTCTAATTATAAAAGTAATTTATTTCAAATAATGAATATTTATGACTCTGAATTAGTTTCAAGCACAATACGCTTGTTTTTGTTTCCGACATTTCCATCTCAACGTTATGGTTCGCGGGAATTTGTAAAGCCTATTCCTCATTTAAGCAGTATGGGGATTTTAATTAAAGTTTCTTTTTGGTCTTTTGTGCATTTTTTAGTTATATTTTTTTCGCATTTGCTTACTGAAAGACAATAGGAAAACAAATAATTTCCGAGATTTGCTTAAAAGCTCTTTTTAACGAAAAATGGTTGGGACTTCTCACTTCACGGAAGATTAAATTTTACTTCCTATGCAAATGCTTTTCAGAAGTAACTTTTGTGTCATTTTGTATTTTAACGAAGTCCAGTCCTTTTGTTTCATGCTAGAAATCTAAATTCAGTGTACCGCATGTTTTTTTAGAGGAATTCAAATGTTAAAATATTAAACTTGAAACATATAAAAATTGTTCCCGCTTTGTGTGTATCTTGTACGATACCAAGTTGCGTAAGCGTGTCAGTAATGTACATAAAATGGTTTAAATACAAATTCAATATAAAAGTAATTAAAAGTAAATTAATAAGCCCAGCACTGGCGCTAAAGCTGCAAAGTAATAAACCAATAATTCACAATAAGTTATAATAAGAAAACTTTATATATACCATCTCCAAGGAACAAAAATTCAATTTAAAAATCATCATCGAAAAGGTATTTGTGAAAATTTTCAAAATAGAATTTTCTAGTTATCCTTTTCTTTAAAAACACTTAATTTAACTGTTTTTAAAGAAAAGGATATTTCCTTAACTGTTTTTTAAACTATACTTTACTTTTGATTTTGGCCTTTTCGCGATTTAAATTTTTCCTTAACTGTTTTTAAAGAAAAGGATATTTTCTTAACTGTTTTTCCAACTATACTTTATTTTGATTTTGGCCTTTTTGCGATTTAAGTTTTCCCTTAACTGTTTTTATAGAAAAGGATATTTTCTTAACTGTTTTTCAAACTATATTTTATTTTGATTTTGGCCCTTTTGCGATTTTAGTTTTTCCTTAACTGTTTTTAAAGAAAAGGATATTTTCTTAACTGTTTTTCAAACTATACTTTATTTTGATTTTGGCCTTTTTGCGATTTAAGTTTTTAGTTAACTGTTTTTAAAGAAAAGGATATTTTCTTAACTGTTTTTAAAGAAAAGGATACTTTTTTAACCTTTTTAAAGAAAAGGAGAACTAGAAAATTCTATTTTTAAATTCTTTTAAGATTTGACAAATACCTTTTCGATGATGATTTTTAAATTGAATTTCTTTTTCTTGGAGATGGTACATGGAAAGTTTTCTTACTATAATTTATTGTGAATTAAAATGGTTTAAAAGTGTTCAGAATATTCATCCTAATCAACCGTTGAATTTCCATCTTAAAACATTTAAAAACCAATAAACATTTTGAATTAAATATAAATATTTTGAGCATATGTTTTGTAAGTTGCGACAGATTTATTGAATACAATACAGGGGGTGAATTTTAAGAACATTGCTCAAGAAACTTCAAGACTACATTTTGTTTTTCAGATTATCTGGAACTGTTAACTGTAAAATTTGCGTACATAACTCTACGAAACTAGATGAAATTAAAAATTCTTCGGCTTTGCTCATATTACAAAATTTATACTTAACTTCAGTCAGATCGCACTTATTAATTATATTCCAATTATTAGCAACAATATGCTTTTTTGTCTATAACATTATTTTAATTAACATTTTACTCAAATATCTAATTTAATTTAAAGAATTTTTATAAGATCTTCGTAAGGGCTCGGAAGGGTCATTTCTTCATAAGCCTCGCTCCTCCGGTTAAATATAATTCATCACAAAATTTTAAAAAATATATAAAGACCTCTCATTGCCTTAGAAGGCATTTTCCCCGCCTTCTTCGCATGACTTCGTTGTGTAGTGGTCAGCACGCTCGGCGCGTATTTCAGAGGTCCGTGGTTCAAGTCCCGGCGAAGGCGTTGCTAATTTTTCATGTCTTCTGCATTCAAAAAATACCTAATTTCTCTACAGTGGCGCCCAAATTAAAAATTGTGGTGGATGATGAATCTCCACCACCGGAATTTGACGACTGTGTCCCCTAATCCCCAGTCGCTCCTTAAAAAAAGCGGGAGTATATAAGGTATTTGTCACGCCTTCTTCGTATGCCTTCGTGGTGTAGTGGTCAGCACGTTCGGTGCGTATTCGAGCGGTCCGTGTTTCGATTCCTGGCGAAGGCGTTGCTCATTTTTCATGTCTCCTGATTTCAAAAAGTACCTCATGCTTCTAAAATGTTAATTAAATAAGGAGTCTGACTTAAGTTACTAAGATACTTTTTTTAATATTTTCAAAAAAAGATTTATGGTTGTTTTTTTGACTTGTGTGTCGTTTTCTGAGAATAATATCAGATCAAGCCCACGACATTCATCGTGGCAAGGAATGCAATACTGCGTCTGTCGTTGGCAACAGACTTGAACACCATACAGGTGACAAAACCACTTTGCACTGATTACGACTAAATTGGCAAACATAATATTTTTTTAAACTGTACCTTTAAACAAGAAAGCAAACTTTTTGTATGGCCCCCTATAGCATATTCCAGATCCTTGAAGACCAACACCTGGCACAAAGTAATAGAATGCAAATTCCCTGGCATTAAGATGGGCAACCTGTGAAAAAGAGGGAATATGAAAAAACTCACGCCTGAAGGATCTCGCGTGAAAAAAGGAAAAAATAGCTCTAGGAAAAACGGAAAAATAAGTGATAAAATACCCGAAAAGAAATTGACAAGCACTCTATATACAGATATTTTCCGGTGTAAAAGAAATCATGCATTTCTATTACAGGAAAGCAGATGTCCTATGCAAAAAATATGATAGTTATGTAAATACTGGAAAGAATGAAATATAACGATGCGGTACAGGATTCGAAAATTGTAGAAGCATAAACTTCATTTCAAATTCTCAAACTTATTTAAATAACCCTGTATACATCCCAAACGTACAATATGTGAATTACCGATGTAAATGAAGTGAGTGAATGTATTGGTTATTGTGGAAGAAAACTCAGCAAAGTATCTTTCATGCATGTATTAAATCTGTTAACGCTGTCACGCAATGTATTAAAAAGTACTTCCATATTTGGATAAGTGTTATGTAGTTATGCTTGTGTAAATCAATGTATTAAAACTTATACAATAACTGCAAAACAATGGGTGCATGGGACTATTATAAAATTGCAAAGAAATTCAAGGGGTAAGTTATTTCAATACTATAATAAACGAATCCGTTATTTTGATTAGTTGCTTTGCATTTTTAAATAGATGTATATAAGAAGGTGTTAAAACTTTCAGCATGTAGACCCCTCACGCTTATGCTGACAAATTTTCTTTTCATTTTCAAGAATCTTTACTGTAGACTTCTTGAAACAGACAATTTTTGCGGGAGAAAAATCAATCCAGCTTTCTTAGTTACGTTGAAAATATGGGAAAAAATAAATGAGCAATTGTTAAAACTCAAACAACTTGAATGATCTTGCAGCTAAGAGCCTGGAACTTTCAACAGATTTTTATTTCCACATGACTAATGTACCTTCAAAATGCAAACTTATCTATTTCTGGGAAATCGAAATTCAAATATGATCGTGAAAAATGTACTAAAACGGGAGGTAAGAAAAATGGTATGTATGTTATAAAAAAATGGACAACTGTCAACAGGTATAGAGAAAAAAATTGATAAAGTGTGGGGTTATCCCTCACTGTTCAGCTCTTGTCCATGCATGCATCACTCTTTTGGTTAACGGGCTATTGCGGGACATGTTCGAGGAGTTTCTTCTATAACAAAGCATATTCATGGTAAAAAGCGCCTTGATGCACTTGAGAAGTGCTAGATAGTGGCTGGAGTGTTCTAAGTCGGTGTTTTAGTGCGCCCCATATATATGCTATCTGATTAAATCCTGACAACATGTGGGCCACTCCATCTGCTGGGTTCCTTCGCTTGAAATAAGATTCAAGAACATCATTTCAATATATTATGGCATTCGTAGTTGGCCTTAGTAAAAATGTGTAGTTCAGTGCGACCATTCAGAATGACCATGATGATACCACCCATGTTCTTATGCCTCTCAGGGTTGTTTCCAGGCTTACTGCATATATTTTGCTTTCTCCAGATTTTAGTACATTTGAAATCAGTCTCCATAGAAAATGAGATTCATCAGTAAAAACCTTACCTATACTTTTAGGTACTCCATTAATGAAGATCCGAATACGGGGAGTTTCGTAGCTAGAGTTAGTATAATATAAGACATGGACTACCTTTATACAGCCCTCTTTTGTTCATCCGGTTACTTACGATATATCTAAATAGTCGAAATTCTATAACTGCAGTGATAGCAGAATTGATGTCAGTTGTCCATTTCGTTTAGAAACTGTTGCCAAATAACTACTCTGAGAGTCTTGTGGTATGTTTGGGGCTTGCACCTGGTTATCTACATACACTGCAAGAGCCATTAAACTATTTTAAGTTTCTTAACATGATGCCTTCTGCAATTTTTAGCTTTGCAAATGCCAGTGCCCTTGTCTGTCCTGTTTCCATTCAGCTAATTCAGCGCGTAGTGCACGCCATTTATTACAATCAATCTATTGCCTTCTCAAGAAGATGTACCCTTTTCACATAATAAATGTTTATCCAGTTACTTGTATAGTCCTTAAAATTGTAATCTGAAACATCCTCTTGCTTTCATTTAATACCTGCTTATAACGGACGCAAAAATTAGCAAATCTCTGTGTAGCGAAGTGAATTCAATGAATACACGTGATAACGTTCCCCTTCAACTACCAGCCAACTACGTATCATTGAATTTCAGTCAATATCATTAAAATGAAGCCCGTTGTTATAGTTTTTCCTTTAATTATCCCTCCGAGTGTATGCAACCGATTTTGCAGTTTTCTTCTTTATCGTTGTTATCCAAGCGATTTTGCAGCTCATTCCTCCGTCGTCCTCTTTCCTCCGTCCAGTCTGTTTCCTCCTAAATCACGTTATGGAAATAACAAAAAGGAACTAATATTTAAGGCAATTTAAATCCGTTCTACCGCTGACAATCTTAGTTTGCAAATGCCAATATATCTGAAAATTACGAAATCGGCAATGGCTGAGTGAAACGTTTGTGAAATCTACAAACTGCAGACTTCATAGGTCAGAGTTGAATCCAGAAACGTATTGTACTAAGCCGTTGATCAAAATGCGCGCTTGAGCACAGATGTAAAAAGGAATCTCTGTTCCCTGCTTTCACTTGTTTGTTACTCTACTTCCTCTTTTACTGCCGCTAATTTTATATATGATTGCTGTGAGAAGTTGAATAAACGGTTGCGTGAGAACATTGTTGAGCTCAAGACGGATGATAACCGTTACGCAGTCATTCATTTGATGGGAGACAATAGTCTCTCATCTCATCTCTAGTCAACAATTTCTCGCTTACCCTCGGGAATGGTTGAGTTCTGCAATGGTGGAATGATTCGATTTGCTAAGAAGTTCGTTCGCCGTCAAGTACCGATAGCAACAACAGTATTTTGTCCTCGGTTTGAAACACCAATGCATCTTATGAATAAGTAACATTTCCAGATTCTACTCTAGCCGATCATATTGGCATCTATCAAAGCAGACAAGATTATCTTCAATAAAAGCCGTTGTACTTTGCTAAATATAGGCGCCTAAGTGCAATTAAAATCCAATGGCAAGACAGTGATATGTTTCTGCATTTATTATGTTTCTGCAAATATACAGTCTGTAATATTTTCTTGTCAAAATGCGTTTAACTTGTTTCTATTTAGTGTAGGATAACAATATATTGTTACGGATTTCATATTTATTTGGCTATTTATTTAGAATTGTAGTTAAAAGTGCTTTATTTTTCCCGTGCAACGCAGACGATTTTTGAAGAGAAAGCTACGTCGGAAAAATAAAAATAAAAGAGCACGTGCATTTAATGTTTAATAAATAAATATTTCGTAATTACTGTTGCCATCCAGAAAAATCTAGAATAATCGAGATTGTTCTAGTGATAATTAAAAAGCTTATAAAAGCCGAATTGAAACACCTCATCTCTGTTGTTGTTGTTGTAGTTTTAGCTGTTTAAAGCGAACTGCTATTTGTTTACTTAATGCTGTGATTGATTGTAGCGATTTCGCTGTGAGATAGAATTACTTTATCTGTTTTGAATTGAGTTTTGCTAAACGTTTGAGATATTGTGATATTGTGCGAATATCTCTAAAAAAAATTTCAGCATTTTGATTTATTTCTTGTGGAAAGAATAAACTTTTGTCAGCTTTTAATGATTTGTGCATTCAATCCATAGCGAGCTCGTAGTCACGCAACAATATATTATCAACAGGGATTTGTTTGTCAAATAAGAATTTTCCGAGTAAATAATCTTGCATTTCATATCTGATAAACACTCACAATTTTTCTGGTTAAAAATAATATATATTATTGGACATGGAGGCACATGTGTACACGCATAATTGAGGTGTACACATGTATAATTCACACATTCGACTGCAAACTCGAATGTCTCTTAATCACAAAGTTCCGATGAGGTGTACTTCTGTTTTCCTCTTGCAACTACAGAGTCCTTTTGGAAGCTCTTAACAGATTCATTTCGCTTTCCTCCAAAGCAGCCTTGAGAAGTGGTCCTTTCTGTAGAGATTCACTTTAATTTTGTTTCTCTAACATATATTGGCCAAGAATTAAAATAGGCATAAAAATTTATCTTAAAGCCACGCTTACGGGAAATTAATTATATTCACTTACATAACAATTCAAAACGTAAACTACAGAATAACAGCTTTTTGAATTATAAGTTGATGACTAATACAGTATGCTCCTAATCGAAGCTCTCTTCTAAACATGAATTAAGATTGCATTAAACTACTGTATTTTAAGTACGCAAATGATTATTGGAAAACATGGAAGAACTATCTAGCAATCTTTCATACACGGGAATTATTTTTTAAAGTAACAAAAATATCCCCATCATTAATGAAAAATGTATTACATTCCGAACCTTTCTCCTTTCAACTTATTTCATCAAGAATAATAATTACATTTTCTCTATCTGATGAATGCCAAATAACTCTATATATTAAAAATTGATTAGTGTCATTAAATATTCATGGCATGTACCTTCAGGCTGTTGGGCTGGGTAAAAGAAGAAAGTATCTTCTGATTCAAATTGAATTGCAATTCTAGAACATGGAACGTACAAGTCGGAGAAAAGTTAAAGTACATAATCTGCTCCTTAACTTTATGATAAATTCATATGTAATTAATTCTCACAAATGTTTGCTCTTTCTTTTCATTCTTTTTGGTAAAATGTATTACGTCTTCTGCAGGAGATCCGTTTTGCGAAATTAAATTTTACCTTCTATCCGCTAAAGCACGTTTCACCATCCTACCTAAGCACCATTAAGACATATAATGAAGAAAAATTAAATGAGCATACTTTGTCCGTTTGTTATTAAAAACAGTGCTATAGGTATTGATTATGAATTCATTAATATGTATGGAAATGGTATGTTATTTTAATGTATGTTGTTATTAACTTGAGGTAAATTTTCTAAAAGTAATTTTATTTCCTACAACACTATTCTTCAGAGAAGTATTTAATGAATATTTCGGTTAAGCGCTCGCAGTATTATAATTTTTTTTTATTTTTTAGCAATAAATAAATCTGAAAAAATGTAAAGTTTTCAGTTTATTGCTAGAATTTTTTTTAGTTTATTGCTAGAACAATAGCTTCATATAAAGTATACTATGCATAGCGTAAGTCACAGTATTTAGCCTAGACAGAAAAATAGACTTAAATACTGCGAATACATATTTAATAGGCAAAAGTACTAATTATAAATACATGTGGGAAGTGAACTGCTTCAGAAATGCAGGCGCGTATTTTCAATAAAATTACTTAGGGACATTAGGTATTTTGTTAAAGCAAGAGATGTGAAAAATGAGCAATGCCTTCGCCGGGACTCAAACATCGGACCTCTCGAATATGCGCCCGGTGTGCTTACCATTACACCACGAAGGCATGTTAAGAAGGCGGGAGAAGTACCTTATAAACTCCCCTTTTAAAGGGAGACTGATGATTAGGGAACCCAACTGCCAAATCCTGGTGGTGGAGAATCATCATCCACCACCTTTTTTAGTTAGGGTGAAACTGTACAGACATTAGCATTTTTTATGCAGGAGACATGAAAAATGAACAGTGCTGTCGCCGGGATTCGAACCTTGGACCTCTCGAATGCGCGCCGAGCTTGCTGACCACTACACCACGAAAACATGCTAAAAAGGCGAGAGAAATACCCTATAACTTTAATCTATGGTATTCGTTTTCTAACAAAGAAAAGTATATATTATTATTATACTTTCAGATATTTCAGAGAAGCGTTTTCTAGATATTTATGCGTATTTTTGTGAATATAACACTTCTTTAAGCAACTTCGAAACTGTTCCCGTTGATTTGTTCGGGAATTTGAGTATATTTTTTCTTTATGTCAGGACTGAGCGTTCGGTACATATTCTTGGCGAACATCTTCGTGCAAACTCTAAGCCCTGATCTTGAACAGGGAGCTAAATGCAGCTATGTTCTGTGGTAGAAAACTGTGGTTAAGTGGTAGAAGAACTGCACTTGAGAAGGATCTAAAATTCTCTTTTATTAAACCACAGTTATATACAGCCACTTCCTAACTCGGGAGCGATACAGAAAACAATGACCGCACTTGGGTCTACACTGTTAAAAATTTGGTTCAAAGTTTCACCAAACTATGGTGCTGAAAAAGTTGCAACCAAAAGATGGTAAAACACTGAACCATTATTTGGTGCTTTGGCTGAACCTTTATTTGGTAATAGGTTGAACCATTATTTGGTAATAGGTTGAACCATTATTTGTTAATAGGTTTAACCAAGAATTGGCAGTATGTTAAAGCAAGAATGGGGAATGTTGAACCATAAATTAGAAATGCGTTAAATGGGCTATATCACAATATGGATTGAGAATACCTTAAACCCTTAATTATAATTATGTTTACCATTAACTGTAAATTATAGGAAGTTATTTGAGAGTTCAGTCATAAAATTTTATATTATCCATTTTTCTGGTATTTTTTTATTCAATTACTGCTATGGCACCCTTCTCCTGGTACTTTTTTTAATTCATTACTGCTGTGGCTAAGATATTTAGAAATTTCTTATGCAAATCAGCATATCTATAGCAATAATTATTGAAAATTTGGCTAGAACAGCAGATTTACTTGCATAAGATTGATTCAGTTTTGAGAGAATGAAAGTATAAAATATATATCATTAAAATACACATTTGCAATATATTAGCATGTATATAAAAATATATTTTTACAAAATTAAATGCCTTACACACCAATAGGAATAAGTTAAAATGTAACTGCTCATTGCAAGAGCTGAATTTTAAAAATTCATGTTTGATATGCCTTCACTTGTAAATTAAATTGCATTAGCTTTGAGATTCAAGGTCTCTAGTATTTAAATTTACAACAGAAATTGCTTTCTCATAACAAAATTGATATTATACATTGTGTGTAATGTGTAATTAACAGCTATTCAACTAATTACTATTATACTATATAAAGAAAAATTATTCCATGCATAATTCTTATTTTCATTCACATGCCATGACACTTACCTTTAAAATTTGGAGACCAGAAGTGTTTGCTAGAATCTGTAAGGTTTCCCATGTCCCCTCCTCACACAAAAACAAGTTTTACTTTATGGTAATTTTTTATTTACAATATGTTAAAATATATTATGAAGCATGATAAATTATAATACTTATGTACCTATACAATAAAGAAAATTTTCCAAAGCTATTAATATTGTTCAATAAATTCAAAAGTAAATTCCATTTTTCTGCAGATTAAACATATCTCTTGGTAGCATGTTATATAGAAACGTAAACATTTCATGTAAAATAAGTCAGAGGAAAAACATAACTTAAGATGGCAAAGCTTTAATGAAGAACACATTTAAATCCACATAGACAAATTTTCTGCAACTGCTACGTAAGAAAAGTAATTCATTAAGAAATATTTTATGCTGAATTTTGCACAGACATACATGTAAGCATAATTTAATAAATTATATCACTTATATTCTGTTTAAGAAATTTAAAATGAAACTACTCATAAAACCTGTCGAATGGTTACGTATATTTTATAAATATTTTAATCATTATTTTTCAGAATTTAATAACAAGTACTTCTGAATAATTAGCATACATTATTATGCTTATATAGAAACAGGACATACATCAATAACATTCTTCTAACTTGAAAACTTTAATTGTATGAAATAAATAAGATAAATGTACTTGTAAAGCATGCATGGGGGGATATTTACCATTACTTATAATATTGACAAAAAGCATTTTGCAGTTTCATATCCTGGAGTATTTAAACCAATAAATCTCAGAAAACACAAGTGTATGTAGTAGTCATTTTAATACATTTGTGAAAATTTCAATAGGATATTTAACAATATCATGAAACCCAAATTTAGAATTTTTTATTTAACAATTTAATGGTTGTCTCATATACTTAAACAGTTCTTGCAGTTCATAATCATTAGAAGAGAGACGCAAAGAATGCATGGTACTCAACATTAGATCAGTGATTTTTCACACTGTTGGTTGTATCGGAAATGCAACGGGTGGTAATTTGTGGGCACAGTGGTCTGACAAGCACATTATATCAAGCTCAGCGACGGTGTACCTCATAACGCACCATTTGGTGACTGCACTCTTTTGCCAGGATGAATTTCATAAGCTTGTTCTAATGTTCCAATTGAGATAAGTCACAACACATTCTGATCTTGCATGGATGTCGAGGTAGTCTTGGGGAGTACAGGGTCAGGCCTTCACAACCAGTGATTGAAAGAAGACAACATCTTTTAGATACTGTTTGTAGCTCTATTTCAACATCATTGGGAACCTAAAAAAAGAAGCGTTAATACACAGCTACATAACATCATGCATTATCTAAACTATTAATTTTATATTTATTTTTTCTTTCATAATTCTCACCCTCGTATCATGACTGATGTTACTATTAGTATTACTAGGTTATACTGACTGATGTTTCTGTGTTTTAGTATATAAGTTACAACAAATATATACTATCATTGCAATATATACTAAAAATAACATAAAGCATCCATAATATATTAAATTTAATTAATAAAAACTTAAATATTCATTTTGATTGGTTTATTTGGATGCAGCAAGCCACTCGATTGCTATCTGACTAGGGTATGTACATTGGGTTGCATTCATGTTACACATGGAGGAAGCCAAACATGCAGGCAGTGCGTTTGCATGGATTCAAACCTGGGTCGAAATGCCAGTGTTAAACAGTATCAACCATATCATTACTGGTAGTAAAATGTTAGTTTTACTTTTAGTTTCTAATAAAAAGTATAGAAGAAACAAAAACACAATAAAAAAGGAAGATGCATTAAAAACAATTTTTGTCAAATACCAGGGCTAAATATCAAATATATGGCTGGCCGAACATCAATACTTTGAGATATTGAGGATTTTATTTTTTAAAAAAGGAGGTATTAAGACTATCCCCGAACCCAGCAAAGAAGCACAAAAATGTACTGATGAGGCATTGCATCATGCCGCCAAAAAATATTTATGTTGAAATGTGTTGCTGCTGGTAGAGCATACATTCCACCGGTATTTAAAAAAATCTAATATATAATGTATATTAATATGCCTACACATCTAAAGGTATATTTAGTAAAAAATACACAATTATAAGAATTATAAAACATTAAGCATTAAAAAAATACAAAACATTAAGAAAATTAGCTGGATTACATTATTATACCAGCACCAAAGTGTTTATTTTACTATTATAAACCTACCAATATTACCCAAATATATTTATGTGGCAATTTAGTTGTGCCCATAGCAACCCCAAATGGCTTTCCAGACATTTCACCAGTACGACGGCAGATTATGATCCCTTCTATGGGAATTTCTGTGTTTCAGTATAGCGGTGAATAGCATATTGCAGTTTTCATCGGCGAAATCTCAGACTTAACTTCCTACACACATACAGTGCAATAAGACTTGTTTAAAGGCATCATGTGCCTTTTTTTTTCATGTGTGTCATTTTATGATTTTGATGCCATGGTTGTTCAAAATGCTAAGTTTCTGGAATTCTCTGCTGCTTCCTTCAGTGAAAGCAGATCGCTGTGTACGTGAAAAGAAGAGTGGAAAAAACCCAAAAAGACTGCATGTCTTATATGGAAAAAGAAAAGAAATTATGAAAGCAGCATTTTTGAACTAGAAATAAGGATATCCAAACAAATATCTCTCTCCAGTCAGCAATCAATTTGTGACTTTTTAATGGGGATGAATAATCAGAAAATACCAAAAGGTTTTTGAAAATTATATGTAATATATGACATTACATTTAAAAATAAGAATAATACAAGTTAGTAAAGGTAAAAATAGAGAAGCTAGATTTTGGAAAATTTTTCTTATGTAAAGCACGGGTTCTCAAGTTTTTTCTTACATAAACCCCTTTTAAAAGAACTTTAGAAAAACGTTTTCTTCATCGAACCCCTTACATTTTTCTCTGTAATGCAGCATAATCAAAATACAAATAATTGCAAATAAATAACAGCAAACTAAAATTTTGAACAAAAATTTTAAAAAAATGGTTTATTGGTTTTTTTTTTTTAATCTTTATTTTTAATTTTACAAATATAAACAAGTTGCCAGAAACAAAATCACGGATTTTTACTGCACAAAACTTCAATTTTAATTACACAGAAGTATGAATAATTAATGTGATCTGTGCATTCATGTAATTCTTTTAGCATTTGGCATAAAACTGCTCAATTCTCAAATCACTTCCATTACAAATATTCAACCTGTTTCTTTCTTCCCATAGTAAATTGCTGACTTGACTCAAGTTTACTTATACTAGGTTAGAAGAGGGAAAAGGCAATGTTGGTTTGGTAACAACTTTTATTTTGGGATATTATTCTTGTATGACATTTAAAATCTGAAATAAAGCATATACGTACCTGCACTTCTGGAATCAATAGGAATCTTGACTATGACTTGATCAATTGCCACTTGACTTGATTAATTGCCACTGCAAATTCGGCTGTCAATGCCCAGATCTTCATCGACTCCCTATAAAATTTCCATGCCCACCTTGGGGCCACTTGCCCGCCTGGAGGCGATTGGGATCCCTTGATACAATGATATGATTGCAAAAAGCACTGTTAGCTAAGAAAGTGGAAATTTTCAGAAACACAACTTTTTGTAGTAATATATTTTTAAAATATAACAGCTTAAAAACTGAATATTTTGAATATTTCAGCAATTTGAAATAATTAAAAAGAAAATTGAAGTAATTACATGTACAGTTACTGATACAAATCAGAGACTTATACTCTGAGAATTTAAACTCAAAATTTACTTTACCTTCATTACTGTCATCTTGAAAGAATATTAATATTTACATCAAAATAACTATAAACATATACATTTAATTTAAATTTATAAAACTTTTTTGCTGTATTCATGTATAAGCACTTAAAAGTTACCTAAAATAATTCAAGGAAAATCCACAGCATCAGTTTTGCACAATTATCTTCATTTATTTCCTATATAACAGGCTCTTTTCTCACAGACACTAATGTAATGCTTTCTAAATGATGTTAACCGTATTTGGCAATATTTGTTACCCTTAACAATAAATTATACTGTACAGTTAAAAAAATAGTACTTAAATTAAATCTTTGTGTTATGCTCTCCAATTATAAAAGAAGTTAATACATCTATGAATTATTGATATCAAATAAAAAATAAACAATGTCAATTACTCTAATATTCTGCCATATTTACCACTAACGAAATGGCATATGAAGAAATAACACTTAGCTCATATTCTAACTAGTTAGAAATAATTAATTATATTTTTAAACAATCGAACTTCGTTTTGCAGATTTAAACACAAATAAATACAATTTCAATAGCACATCTTAACTACTTCAAAAAAAAAAGTCTCTTATTTGCTATTATTTTAAATGCCTGATATTAATTAAATTCTTAATGCAAAGTTATTTCTTAAAATCAGAAACCATAGTCAAAATTCATTTACGTTCCACCTCAAACTACAAAACATGATTTTGCAGGATTATAAGAGGGGTTAAGAGATAATTATTTTTGTC
Organism: Stegodyphus mimosarum; assembly: GCA_000611955.2. NCBI lineage: Eukaryota > Metazoa > Arthropoda > Arachnida > Araneae > Eresidae > Stegodyphus > Stegodyphus mimosarum. Next base: position 253,549 of record KK121847.1, read on the forward strand.
ATTTCGGCTATTAAAAATACTACCAGTTTGGCAAAATCTTTCTTGATCTTGAGAAATTCAACAAATTAACAATGTATCTGTAAAAGCACAAATTAAGATACATTTTGAATGATAAGTAAAACAGAAATTTACTCCCAGTTTGGCAGAGAAAATGTACAGAATTTCTTAAATTCCAACATTTGTGGCAGTTTGATGCTAAGCTGAATGAGTACCTAGAACAAAATCTATAAATTGTTGGCATTTTTGTAGTAGCTTGGTGAGCAATCATAACAGTATGCATAATAAACACAACTGTTCAAGTTCAATATATATTATTATATGAAATATTGAAAAACAAAATTTTTAAATACCAAGTTTGGCCAAATAAGCATGCTTTCGAACAGAATATTTAAAAACATGGCTAAATAACAATAATTCAATGCATCTTTATCAAAAAATTCTTCTCGTAAAAAGGAAAGTTTAGATAATATTTCAAAATGGTTTTAATCAAACAATAAGATTTAATAAACAAAAATTTTCACAAAGCAATAAAAAAACTTGCTACTTCAACAAAATATTCCAAATACAGTTTTATCATGTCAATCAATAACTTTCAATTTTGCTGGGATCCCCAGGGAAAGTTTTCATAATCAACATACTCTTTGAAATCATCAGCACATTTTTACAGAGATAAAAAAACTTGGATATTAAGCGTAGTTAATAACAGTAAGCTGACCATAATCTGAAATTTCTAGCACTTTCAATGATGATTGACACTGTACCAAGATTTTCATCTAGAGAAAAATTAAACCATAAATTTAGTTTTAAACAACAAGACTTAAATTTTCATGTCAAAAAAGTTTTTTTAACGTTTTAGATGAATTATGTGCTTCTTATTTCTCAAGTTCACAAACAGCGTAAGAACTATTATATTCCAATACTGATGCTGACAGAACATTCTATGTTTGTATTGTAGTATTCTATTTTCTACAGAATGACTATAACGTATTTTATAGCAATACATATTACGTAATATATGCAGAACTACACATTATGTTATAACAATGTTTTTACTAAGAATGTTCGGGAATCTCTTTTTAGACTTCTATTCAGCTACGTTCTATACAGTAGTAATAACCAAATGGTGAACGTAGGCTTTAGCACTAACGCCACTCATTCCAACAAAATCATTAAAAAGTTGCTGCGAATGCATTTTAACACCATTTTGTATCTTACATTTCATTAATACACAAATTTTAATCCACATACATAAATCAAAAAGGAAACAAACCAAAAATATACGTACCTTGTAATTATCGAATACACAACCGACTATCCGTTAACAGATTCAAACAGCCGCCATTAAACTTTCTAAAGATGGAATCACGGGAAGACCAGGCATGCGCTGAATGCTTCGGTTTGATTGGCTGCAAAGAAATTTTGTGTTTTTCTCCCCGTGCAAAATGCCAATTTTCTTCAGAAAATCCTCCACTAAGACACTGTTTACTTTAGGCATGCATACACTGGTGTGCACAAATTAAGGACGAGACGGTTTTTTCAATATAACTTTGTGCAAAATCTTTCCAAATCAAAACATTTAATACCGTAAGATCCCCAATACGTAAGGACATGAGTAATGTAAGCAACATTTACTATAAGAGAAATCAGAGGGTTAAAAAGAAGCTTTATTGAAAAAGTAGCATGGAGCGCAGTGCGACTGAAGGCTGAAACATCCCTATGATGGGTGTCCAGCAGGAAACATCCGGTCTTTAATAGGGGATATGATCTCCCCTGACTGCTAGGCAGGTTTCCCATCATTTGTGTATGCTGGATATGTGGTTGTTAATGAGCTGTTGAGACACTGCTGCTCGTTCCTCTTGTAGCACCAACCGCAGTTTCGGAATCGTTACTGGCGATAAGTTACGTGCTGCCACGGGTCTCCCTAGTAAGTTCCGTACATGCTTGACGGGATTTAGATCCAGAGACCTTGCCGACCAATCCGTGTGTTCAATATCTTCACTCTCCAACAGCTCTTCGACAGTAACTGTGCGATGAGGTGGAGCGTTGTCGTCCATGAAGAGGAACTCAGGACCCATAGCCCTTGTGAAAAGACGCATGTAAGGAAAAAGAACCTCGTTACAATAGCAGTCCCAGGTGACGAACCTCCTTGGGAGATATGAAGGTCGGTCCGGCTACCAAGCATTATGTCTTCTCGAACGAGAACTCCGCGACCTCTAAAACAGTCCCTTTTGATGATGTTGAAGGGGTTATTACGTGTTCCCCGCTCTGTCCAGATGTGTATGTGTCTAGAATCGCAACTCAGACTAAATCTGCTCTCATCTGTAAAGAGTACTCGACCCCATTCATTGTCTCACCAATTCCGGTGGTCCCGGCACCACAGAGAACGCCTTCTCCGATGGGCAGGCGTTAGACGTACACACCGTACAGGGCGTCGTGCAAACAGACCACCACCGTGCAGTCTTCTGGCCACGATAAAACGCAATACCGGTCGTCCAGTCGCCTGTGTCGTGTATCTAGGATTTCTCCCGCTGTCTGCCGCCTGTTTCTTCTGGCCTGTAAGACAATATACCGGTCATCTGCGGGTCTGGTTGCTCGTGGACGACCACTACTAAACCCCCGGATAGCTGTTCCTGTAGTTTGAAATTCTCTCCAAAGTCGTGAAACGATGCTGTGAGCAATTCCGAACTCTGCAGCCACACTTGTCACACTGCGGCCTTCCTCCGACTTCCCAATGATTCGACCTCGGGTAAAAGCATCCATATGTCGTCTAACAGATTGATTATTCGCCATTTCTCGCTGAGGCAGCAACTCGTGGGATTTTAACTGCTATACGGCGTGCAATCTCTTTGCCAGAAATACTGATCTTACACCGACAACATGCTTTATACTACTCAGACACTCCCCCATTACGTCTACCTGCATATATGCGCATGTGCTACCGTACATCACCTTACTTAATCTCCTGATTGGTCTTTCTGTCCGCTCTGCCTCTTCGTTCAGCTGATATGCTAATTTTTCGACTTCGTCCTTAATTTTTGCACACCAGTGTAAGGTATTTCTCCCGCCTTCTTCGCATAGTGTAGTGGTCAGTACATTCTACTCGTAACCTAGAGGTTCGTGGTTTGATTCCTGGCGAAGGCGTTGCTCATTTTTCATCTCTTCTGCTTCGAAATAATTTAATGACTCTGCACTGGTGCCCGAACTATCAATCGTCGAATCATGGTGGAGGGAAATCATCATCCACCACCGGGATTTGGCAGTTGGGTCCCCCAAACCCCAGTCGCTCTTTAAAAGGGGATTATATAAGGTATTTCTCCCGCCTTCTTTGCATGTCTTGTAAGGATCTTAATTTTGAAGAACGTTTAATTTATTTTAAAACTTTACTATCATCTTTTATTTTCGACTAGCGGCTTGAATTAACGCGTGAATATGTATTCGCAAATTGTACTTGCTAACACTTTAGTATTTAAGTTGTGGCTTTTTGCCAAGAGTGTAGTAGAATTTAGAAGAAGGAGAGAGAGTGAGCCATCTTGCTACGTGTCTTCACGCGAGCTTAGGCCAGAGGTTTTAATATTCTTGAAAGCTAAAGACGTAATGTAGTTTTCCGCAGTTTGCGTACTACAGACTTAGTAATTTAAAAGGCCAGTCTTAGTGTTAGTCATCTGTGTAAAATATTAAAAGTTAGCTCTCATTTAAATTTTTGTTATTTAGTAGTCTTATATTTTTACGTTCAGACCACAAGTGGTTAGTCTTTGTATCCCGGAGTGCGGGAGCGACTGTGATAAAGTGAAAAAAAATAAAAGGTAATTTTAACCCTTCTCATCTTGTCGTCTTTGCTACTCCATAGGACATAGTTTGCAGTCAACTCACTGTCCAGTCAGGACACATTATGGTCACCAAACAGATAAAAAGAAGTAGAATCCATATAGCCTTCGTGGTGTAGTGGTCAGCACGCTCGACGCGTAACCGAGAAGTCCGTGGTTCGATTTCCGGCGAAGGCTTTACTCATTTTTCATCACTCCTGCTTCAAAAAGTTCTAATGTCTCTACAGGTGTACCTCAAATCTCTTTAAGCCCACAATGGGATCCAGACATCAATCAGATTGAAATTCTCTAGAAATTTATATATTAAAATACTGAAAATTCAAATTTGTCTTAAAGAAATAATTCTGAGTTGAACTGTAGATTGAAAATAAACTCAAAATGAAATCTAATTTAAATTATTTTCTTTAAATAATTCAAAGACAGATAGCTTTGATGAAAATGAAATTGCTTGCCTATAAAATACTAACCTTTAACTATCAGCTCAACGTAAAGAATAGTGTTAGGTTTTACAATTCTAAGCGAATAATAACACTTTTATTTATTAATGGCCACTTCTGTTCTTCAAATAATCTTAAGATGTGAAAATAAGTTATGTTTAAATATATTGAAATGGATATGAAAATTGTCTATGTTTTTCATAATTCTTTTGCTCTTTAATATGCATCTTATTTTGCAAGTACTGCAATCAAATTCAACAAATAGAACATTAATTAGTTCATGAAAAGAAACCAACATTAAATTGTCACTTGAAACAATTTACATTTTTTCATTTGAATATCGCCAGATTCGAGCTGGTTTTATACTAAGCTAACATTTATCTATATATATCTTTCTTGTTTGCAGTATTAACCTTATCTTTCTTTAAAAACTTTTCTGCTCAAATCTTTACGATTCACCTTTTTTGGAAGCTACCATTTTTCCTTCTAGAAAAAGATGTTTTAAGGATACGATGCTTCATGTTTCTACATATTCTATCAACTCTCACGTATATATTTATCTAGTTTTTTAAAATTTCACTAAATTTCTATTTTATAAGGAGCAACTTTTTTTTATGCTCTTTTTTATAGAAACGCGAAAGGGTTCTATTGCCAAAAGATTTGCTTTTTCAACGAATCTCTTCCATATATATGCGTCAATAATAATCCGGACTCTTTTCTGATAGGAAAGCTTTCAACCCATTTTATTCAGCATATTATTCAAGCTTTGGTTTGCCGATAGCTTGCAAATGTTTTCTAAATTTTATTCAGGATTCTTCTATTACAAAAAAAAAGTTTCCACAAAAAAATGAAGGGCTTTTTTAGTCTCGAATTAGGTACAGCAATACAGGAAATGTCCAAGAATATAAAAATAATTCTTTGCTTCTTTGACTTATCACTTTCATTACGGATAATTAAAGCTAAAATAAGGAGTTTTTCTTTTCATGGTAAAATACGACCTCAGCAATGTTACCCATAATTTTACTTCTGTCTCTCGTTGTATAATTTTTTCTTCAACTTTCTTACCTCACCAGTCTGATTTAAAATGTTTCAAATAATAGCTTACTTAAAGTATTCATTCTACTTATGTTAAATATTTTTTGAAGGAATAAAATATTTGTGAAATATTAAAAGTACATTCCTAATGTAAATTAAGTTAGGTGAAACTTGTTATATTCTTTTCAGTACCAATCTACGTGTAACGTATATAATCTAAGTACGTACCCTTTGCGGTGTAATTGGAGGCATCCTGAATGCATATTCGAGATATCTATGATTCGTGTCGCGGTGGGGACGCTGCGCATTTTTTATGTGTTCAGCTTCATTCCCCATCCACGCCAAAAATACAGTGAAACTACTGGCTAGGGTCTTTACTTAGGTAGTCTTGGCCGCAGGGGTATATAATTAGTCTAGAACTTCTGTTCATTCGGAGAATGGTTCAGGCTCGGAGGCGGGAGGATGGTTCAGGACTGCCTTGTCTGCTCCTTGGCTATGGAACTGTTACATGCTTTGATATCGAAGGCTGTCGCTGAGGGCTTGGCTCCCCTTGGCCAACACTGGGGGACGACTAATGTCTAAATATGTTCTTCATTTTCTTATGTGGATGAGCTGCCGTCCACTATCCACTTTGTATGTTTTTACCCAATGTAAAACAAAAATTGTACCCCTTGTATTGATCAGGGGGGTTAGTCCTGCTTGGTTCGCTTCTAGGGGTTGAGGCGTTTACCTGCGTTAAGACAGCCTCGTGCTTGTCAAGTCTGGGTGTTTCTTTCCCCTGGTGCAGTGTCTATAGCTTCAAAATAACCTAATGACTCTACAGTGGCGCCATGACTAAAAGGTGGTAGATGACAATTAGTCATTATTTAGCGAGTGGGTCCCCTCATCTCCAGGCTTCCTTAGAAAGGGGGAAAATGTAAGGTATTTTCTTCCTTCTTTCCGCATGCCTTCGTGATGTAAAGGGAAGCATATTCCAAGCGTATTCGAGGGGTCCGCGGTTCGATTCACGTCTCCTACTTCAAAATAATCTAATGACTTTATATATGGATAAAACATTTTGCTTATTTCTTGGAGAAAGTATTTTAACATAATCTTTAAAACAGCTTCTTTAATTTACAGTATTTCTCCCACTTTCTTCACATGCCTTCGTGGTGTAGTGGTCAGCACACTCGGCGTGTATTCGAGAGGTCCGTGGTTCGAGTTCCGGGAGGGCATTGCTTATTTTTCATCTCTCCTGCTTCAAAATAACCTAATGTCTCTACAGTGGAACTCGAACTAAAAAAGGTGGTGGATGATAATTTTCCACCACCAAGAGTTGGCAATTAGGTCTTTTAATCACCAGTCGCCCTTTAAAGGGGGAGTATATAAGATATTTCACCCGCCTTCTTAGCATGTCTTCGTGGTGTAGTGTTCAGCATACTCGGCGCGTGTTCGAGAGGTCCGTGGTTCGAGTCCCGGCGAGGGCATTGCTCATTTTTTTATTTTTTCTGCTTCGAAATAACCTAATGACTCTAAAATTCATTAAAATAGCTGAAATGCCGTTTAAGTGTTTCGCAGGAACTCAATAGATCCTCTTCAGCTTATGTTTACTGATTAACAACATAAGCTCTTTGGATCGAGCTGTTATATTTCTTGCATTCGGTTGTTGCCAAATCGAATAATATTCGTCTATGTTATTCTTTTCACCTTTATTCATTTTTTCCATTATGCTATTTGCTTCCAGATTTTAAAATCCGATGCAAGATAGATTTCAATTGACTTTAAGGGCGATTAAAAGGATTTTATAAAGGTTCCCATAATTGTAAGAAGTACAATTATAATTTATCTTTTTTCATTGAGCATAATCGTATCAAGAGAAATCATTGGCATCTTTTTTTCTTATAAACTATGAAAATTAACTAACTGGAAACTATTTTATTGTTTTATTACAATCTAAAAACTACCCTAATAAGCAAAGAATGCTTTTCAAAATGCAGGAACATGATGAGAGTTCTAAATAAATCTCGTTGCTTAACAATTTCAAATCCTTACAGAATATAACTTACATTTTGTAAAAAGCGTGGACAAGGAAGTTTGAATTTTGAATTTGTTTTATAGTTCATTTTTCATTTTTTTAAACTTTAACGAATTTTTTATTAATAAACTCAACGGTTTGAAATTTATCTCACTTGTCTGACAATAAAGCCAGAAGAAGCCCGCGAAATAGGCAAGCAAGGAGCAAGGAGCGTAGTAAGGAGTGCAAGATCGCGCCTGTCGTTGCAATAGCCTTGTGCATCATATAGGTGACAGTACGCCATTACTCAGTTCCCCCAAATTTTGAAAGAGACCACCCCAAGGGTCTCCCATCCCTCTTACCCTACCACCAACCTCTCAGGAGGTCTTTCGATTCGTTGCATGTTAAGAGTGCCCCTATGCCGCACAGATACTATTACATTCACAAACATCCATGCCTTCTCCGTTATTCGAACCGGGTCACATCGGTACGGCAGTTAGCGTGGCTAGCCACTGTCTTGGTTAGGCGGCACGATTTGAAAGTGAGCAGTGGCAACGCTCTTCGAAACAAAACATTTTTATTTCAGAGCGAGATAGTTGCCATTCGAAAAAATGCAAGGTGTTTATTTATCTTTCACTTTTAATTAACAAAGTCTGCTTCATGAAAACAGAGTGTTGCCACGGCCGAAAATAAAATACTTTTGTCTTCCACGCACCAACATGTTGCCATCCAGTAAAGGCTAAGTAAGATACTGCCATATTTAATGTGGAAGGTTTTTATGTAATAAACTAAGCGATTTAAAAGCAATAAGCGCAATTCTTAAGAACATTGTTTTACCCCTTTTAATGAGTTTTATTTAAATAAATATGTATTAAAATCATGAGCTGTTTTATTAAAATTATTCAATATTTTTATGAAATTACACTAGCTGGAAACATTAAAGTCACTATGTAATTTTGCTTTTCATGTTAACTTCTATAAACGGCTGGCCGCTCGAGCGGTAGTTTTCAAAGAAATGCATATCGAATATAAAAGTATGAAAGGCAAACTCTAACACTCATCGCGAATTCTAAAGATATGCTGGTAAAATTGCTAACTAAAAATTGCTAAATAAAAGACTAGGATACCCTGGCTTGAGGCAAAAATCAATATAAAGTAGCAACTGTTGCGCTAAGACATAAAATAAACTGAACACTTGAAAAACTAAAGTACCCTTCCCCTTTTGTTTTATTTCATTGGAAATCTCTCGTCCCTTTTCGAATAACTTCCTCCCTAGACCGAAAAGGCATTGGTGATGAGTTCGGATTTTCCCTTTCGGTCGATGGTTTCCCTGTTTTTCTGCTAGTGTTTTCGTTTTTGTGAACTGTACTTTATCCGGATAGATTTTTGCTAGGGCTGTGGAAATTCTGGCGTAGTAGTCAGATTCGTTGACTGTCAATCTGTCGTCGGAGATCTCCTTTGGTTTGCCACGAACTACTACCGCGGACCTTATTCCTCTCCTGGCTCCCGCTTGAAGCGTAATTTCTGGTTTGCCTTGATTTTCTTGTCCTTGCAAGATAGCTAATGGCCTCCTCTCTCTCTTCTTTGCATTCGCTGAACTTCCAACACTTGTTTCTTAGCACTTGGTTGGACGCTTCATCTCAGGGATCCTTGAACTTTCAATTGACCCTTGGATAAATTCCTTGTACTCTTCTCTTCTATGCAGCTTTGCTTTTTGATGATTTGTTGAATCTCGTCTTTTTATTTCCTTTCTCACCATATTCGGTATCCTTTCGTTTCTTTGCGAATCTTGGAATTTGGATGTCAACGCTGGATCCACCATCTTCTTCGATGGCTCTTCATTTCTCATGCCAGATCATTCCTGCAATGCCTCTCGTAACAGTGGAATATGAACACGCTCATAACAACATTGCTTGATATGGGCTAGTTTACTTTTGAACTTCTTCTATTTTGATATCTAAAATACCCCCCAGCTTCCCTAATTCTTTCAGTTAAAATCGGGCCTTCGAACTTACTATAAATCTTCATGAACATTCCTTCTGGCGCACACAAATGAGAAAGGTTAGTTTTTAAGACTTTATCTCCCATCTTAAAATCTACTTCTCGGCTTTTCTTGTCATAATAAAATTTTTGCTTCCTCCTGGTTTCATCTGAATTTTTACTTTCCTCAGGCCAATAATTTTTGTATATTAGCCATTTTAACTTCTGTGCCAGATTTGGCTTGAAATTCCCAATTTGGCGACGAAATTAGCGATATGTCATAGACAGAGCGGTAACATTCTATAATTCATTTTTATTGGTTTTCTCGGGAATATTCTCAAACGTAGGTTAAAGCTATATATACTCTGTTTGTCCGCTGGGAAGGGAGTGTCTTGAGTTCAGAGTCCAGCTTGTGAGCGATCGACAGAGTCGGGAGCCGCACTTTAATGCTTGGCTGTAAGGCTGTCCTCATTCTCACAGCCTGAAGGCTATGTTGCTGATTGTTTCAGCTTGTTTGTCACAGTTTTTCGACAAGTTTTGGAGCTGTCTTGTGTAATAGTGTTTACTGGCGAATAAATTATGTTTTGGTTCTTCATCAAGTGTTATCATCAGTTACTCCATATCCGCGAAACGAGTAGACCGCAAAAATATTTTTAAGTATTCTGAAAGTGTCCGTTTGTAGTTCTGAAGTGATTGTTTCTCGTATATGTAAAATGGTGGAAGTTAAAATGACACATTTCCCTTCTTTGCCGTTACCATCTAGTTTGATTCGTGATAGCGCATCCTCTATCACATTCTCTTTCCCGGAAGCATGTTTAATTATCAAATTGTATTCTTCTAATTTAAAATTCATTATATGAATAATTATAGCATAAAGCCATATAATGGCCGCATGGTCGTTTATATGATAATTTGTTTCAGGCACTTTTATGCAGAAAGATCTTGTAAATCTTCAATCAATTACGAACCTTTTATAAAAACGCAGTACAGTACACGGGGAAATGGTTTTGAAAAAAAAAATGTCGTAATATTATAAGTTAAGCCACATTTTCAAGTACAGAAGATGATTTACTGTATCCGCTTTCTTTTACTGGCAATCAAATTTTAGATTGAAACTCATAAATTAATGCTAATTCGTAAATTAAAAGATACAATCTAGAAATTTGCATATGAAAATTTAGTATTTAAACTAGGGAAACTAGAAATTTTTAATTGAGGAAAAACATTTTAATTCATATCTTGGATAACCATAATCTTGATTAACGATTAATTCGATTATAAGCAACACATATCTCACTAAATTCTCTCCTATAAAAAATGAAAATGTATGAATATATTGTATTTGTATTGAAAAGAACATAGTATTAAAATTTCCCAGTTAAAACGTGTCACACGACTTATTTCTGAAACCAGAACCCTGAATCTATGATGTAATTTGAAGTGTTTTGGCTTCACTATGACACAGGAAAGAGTTCACTATGACACAGTGTTTTGGCTTGTTGTTTACCTTTGAAGTTTCTACGAATTTATGAGTTTTGAAGTAGTATGAGAATGAAAATGAAGCACGAAAGATTTCACATTCAGGATGAGCTCTTTTGTAATTAATTGCTGATTAATAAAGAAGTTTATTAATTAAGAAAATTCATTAAGAAATTTTGAAGCTCAGCATTTTTAAACTGATAAATTTAGATTTAATGGTTTTGAATAATAATAATTTGATTATATTGTGATATGAATATTAATGGTCTAGAAACATGGATATATTCAGATTAAATCCATTGTAATGCATTTCTAAATTCTTCCTTTAAATTCTACAATAATGTCATTGTTTTCGAGCCTAACCGCGGCCGAATGGTAAAACAGCTGAACACTAGTAGTTCTGACGGTATAGTGGTTAGGGTGACCTACTGTGGTACCAAGGGGCTAGGGATCGAATCTCGGAGAAGCCATGAATGTTTATATATGTATAGTGCCTTTGAGGCATGGCAGCACTTTAAATATATGGTGAGCCGAAAGCCCTTTTATGTGGTTTTAGTGGTAGAGGAGAGGCATAGAAAACCTGCGGACCACCCCCTGGAGTGCTTACCCTCAAAACTGAGGTGTAAGAAGAAATCGAACCTGTTTGAGGCTCTGGGAACCAGACTTCTATGAAATTTATGAACAAGACAACTTCGACAACTGTAGAGTCATTAGGTTTTTTGAGAGCAGGAGCAATGAAAAATGAGCAGTGCCCTCGTCGGGACTCGAACCACAGATCTCTGGAATACGCGCCGAGTGTGCTGACCACTACACCACGAAAGCATGCTCAGAAGGCGGGAGAATTACCTAATACAACAATTTGTAGTTCCGACCTGGGTTTGATTCAAGCGAACGGACTGGCTTCATGGGTGTTTTCATGGTTTTTCCCATGTGTGACGTGTATATGAGACTGTTTTCCTTAGAAATTCCTCTAGGAAAGCATCCCTCAGGCAGACAGTAGCATGTTTTGTCATAATCAACTAAAACCAAATCCAAGCCATGTCATTGTTTTCAAATTTAGGGTAAAAGATACATAAAGTTTTTTGTGTGGTTACTTACAATACAATTTGGTATAGCTTGTTTTAAAACTATATAACATATACTGTAACTCCTCGTATGTTTATTGGCTCAAATAATTTTCTAATAACTGGAATTAAATTCGAAATAACTGTTTAGCAAGATTTTGGTTAAGCATTATTGACACTTAAAGATGTTCATTAACAGGTTCAGATTAGTGTTTATTGAAATACCTGACATTCAGGAAAGACTTCACTATTCTGATTCCTCCGGTTCTATGTCTGACGGCCTGTGACTTTACTCCGAGGTGAGATTTAATTATAACAAAGCATTTGATTTCTCGTTAACATCGGGGAAACAGAGCGCTAATTGGTAACTGTCACTAAGTTATGGCGCTTCTCGTATAGCAAACAGAAATTACATAACAGGAGTGTGATTCATGCAAAATACAGTAATTAGAATCAGTATATACACATCGCGTCATTTATATAAGCGCCAAATGCCAGATAATTGGAATAGTTCCCACTAATCTGGCCTCAAGTTCACATTGATTGCAAGACTGTTGTATCCAATGAAAGTTATGGGGTATATATATAGTACGAAGAATTAATTTTAATGCTAAATATTTTAAATTTGAAAGGACACAAATATGATTTTTTACACTTCATATATATCGTATATTCCGGGGTGTAAAGTGCACTATTAATACAAAAAATAGGACCGAAATTTGTGGGTGCGCGATATACGCCGGATATAAAAATGACAAGTTAAAAATAAGGGAAAAAAATCTATGTGTACACAATATGACTTCCCTGTACGGAATATTAAATTGTACTAATTTTTTTCGTGCATTTAATTTAAACTTACCGGATTGAACAAAATCTACTTCACAAATACACCATAAACCACAATAGAGCAAATACACTCATTAAAAAAACGCTATATTTGTTTACCATAGCGACGCTCTGACGCTAGGTTCACTTATGAGCGTTATGCCTCATTCATTTTGTAACTCAAATGAACAAAAAATTATGTATATCATCTGAAGAATTGTCTAATCGTTGCCACATGTTATATTCAAATGCTATAATAATCTAAAACGATGTATAAGTTAAATTAAACAAACAAACAAACAAAAAACAGTTTTTGACAAACGATGTAGTATTTTTCATTCAATTAAGTCAGTTCTCACTTCGCGACAAAGCAAAAATACATAAAAACTCAAAGTATATATATTAAAAATTAAGAAGTAAATCTTAAAGACTTACTTGTATTTCCTTGAATAAATCCCAGAACGGTTTAAGCATGATTGCAATAGTAAAAGAAGGCGTGTTTTCTGTAGTGGCGAAGCTTAGATTCTCTACATAGGCAACAAAACCACTATTCCACTAATTTTCAAATATAAACAAATATGGTTTCTTTCGTAACCATAATTAGACTTTACCGCAATGAAAGAAATTTTAAATTGTTGATACTTCTACAAATATTGCATGCAGATTTGCTAAAGGCATAAAAACCTTAACTGGAAGATAAGGACAATATAATTCTATAAGGTATTTCTCCTGCCTTCTTTGTATGCCTTCGTGGTGTAGTTTGTAGTGATCAGCGCTTTCGGGGCGTACTCCAGAGGTACCTGGTTCGACTCACGGCGAACCCCTGCTTTCAAGCTTTCAAAAACATTTTTCATCTTTCCTGCTCTTTAAAAAAAAAATCTGATGTCTCTACATTCCAATCATTTTTAAAGCAAAAAAACGCGCAATTTACCAACTCATAAAAATGATTGAATTATAGAGATATTAGGGTGTGTTTTAATATATATATATATGTACATATATACACTTTCGGTGAGGCCGATTGCAACAAAAAGGGAGATGCACATCTACGTGCTATAGCACTCCTATATACAAAATTTAAACGTTCTGAGGCTGTTCGTTTTTGAATTATGCGAGATATATAAATACATACGTACGCACAGACGCCACGAAAAAATCTCTTCAGAATCCACTTTAAATCAGTTTTATAATTTTATGGGGGAGGGGAAAGAAATCTTTATGCTGTCCTTACCTACAGATGTCACGCAAAAACATCGTTAAGTTGCATTCGATAGCTATCAAAATAGATATTTTCTTTGAAATGTGAGACCCGAAATTTTTCGCGGTTACAGTACTTCCTTTTTACTTCGTACAAGGAAGTAATTAGATTTTTACCTGTACCAAAATGCTGCTTTTTTAAAAGAAATGGCATACCTTATGAAATTAAACATTTTCATTATGGGAGAACTATGAAGTTTTTGTAAAATTCTTCTTCCGTTATATCTTCTGGCGTATCATCGAATTTTGTTTCATCTTCATCATCACTGGTATTTTAATCCATAAATAAATAATCATTATACGTTCCATCTTTCACCAACACCAAACATCCTTGCTGCAGTACGATTTCCAGTTTTTTTCACAAAATGAATGGCTTTGCAGTTGAAACCAGCACTGTGTTTGTTTCTTTTCGCGAGAGCCATATTTAAATACTGAAAGAAACACTAGATCAACTATATATCAACTAAAGGAAATGCGATTTACTAAAGCCTTCGATTTTCACTTCAAAATTTCGGCTTCAAATGACTACAGAAAGAGAAAACATCTAGCTCCTAATTCCACAAATACATTCAGGTTCGAAATGCTCTACAATAGCATTCTTTTCGACGTCTGTATTGAATACAATACACCCTCTTTGCCGGAATATTTAATTGTGCCCCTTATCGCTTGTCAGTGCTCTTTACCAATGTTCAAAAAGCTATTACAAATGTTCGAATAAGTGACCTTAAAAGTTAAGGGCATTGCAAATGTATCTTTTAGGTGTCTTCGTGAAGAATTGGGTGCGCATTATAGAGCGAATATATCTAAAAATTAAAAACTGTAGCTTAAAATTATAAACGCGGGTTAAACACCGGTGCGTATTATACACCGGAAAATACGGTATATAAACTATAGAAAGCAATTTTAAAGCAGATGTAGGAAAGTAATTTCTTCTTTTTTTTTTAAACATCTGTTTAGACATGCTATGACGTAAAGACTGAATAAGTAAAATATGTTTAACTCTCAGGCTTTGAGATCTCGAAACATTTGCATCTGACATTTTCAAATGACAGGAAGAATGAAGAAATTATGTGGCAGCTCCTAAATTAAAGGGATTGGTGGATGATCAAGGATTAAAACGTAAAAAAAAAAGATATATATAGAGAGAGATAGGCACTTATTTTATTTAATTTGCATATGTGAAATTTAAAAATTAAATACACAAAATCATGTTTCCTTGATCAATATTTAGCAAAGAACGACTTCGGTTACCTTCTATGTAATAATGTTAGAAGAAATTTGAATTTTATTTTTAAAATGCAAAGTATTTTGCATAGCCCTTTTTTTAACAGCTTGATGTGTAATTTTGGGCGGCAATGCAAAAAACGGTATTCTTCATAACTTAATTTGCTCATTAAACAATTGTGCTCGGAATTGCTTTTCCGTGTACATAACAGACGGCAAGCGAAACGCTTTCTCGATTGGTTTAGCGTTAGGATGATAGACTGTCGGACCTGTCAAGAGACGTTTTGCTTCAAAACTGACAATGAACTGACCAATCACACTGTCATCTGCAATGTGTTCAAAGCACATGCTAAGCACGTATAGAATTCCGAGCTCCTTTCCTCTATGAATTTCGCTGACTCGTCCGGGTATTATTGTTAGACGAACGACGTAAGTCACAGGATAAAAAAATCTGAAAGGTTTCAGATTTCAAATTACGTTCAGAGGTGCTTTTTGTGTGTTACCTTTATTTATTTTTATTAAATATATTGTTCTTCGCACTTAAACCATAAAATACAGTTCAACAGTAATATCGCAAAATAATTTTAAAATGAGTATATCTTTAGAATTTCTGATACACAGTTCTGCTCGCTTTAGATAAAAAGGCTTTTTCCCCGTAGAGTGTTGCCACTGCTCGCTTTTAAATTGTTTGAGTTTGTTCGTCAAAAATTCGTTAAAGTTTCACAAAATATGAAATACATAATAAAACACATTCCAAATGCGAGAATCAAGCATACATTTATGCACATTCTTCATTATTTAAATTCATTAAATATAATACAAGACTGCAATATTTGGTGGAAGCAGTTTAAAAAGTGAAATGACATTTAATTTTTCCGACGCAAAATCGCAAAAACGAAAACAATAGTCCTTCAGGGACAAAGCCCCTTCAGACTAAAAATCTGAGAGGATTCAGATTTTAAATTACGCCCAAAGGGGGAGTTTTTTAACGCTTTGTGCGATGCCTTTATTTATTAAATATCATGTTCTCACAAAGCCCCTTTGGACTAATAAAAAAAAACTGAAAGCTTTCAGATTTTACTTTACACCCAAAGGGTCAACTTTTTAACGCTTTCTGGGTTACCTTTATTTATTAAATATCATGTTCATCGCACATGAATCATAAAATTCAATTCAACAACAGTATCCCAAAATAGTTTTAAAATGAGCATATTATCAGAATTTCTGATACACAATCTCACGCGCGGGAGAAAAAAATGCTTTTTTTTTCCGTGCAGAGTCGCCATTGCTCGCTTTGAAAGAAATCCTTTGGTTTGTTAATTAAAAATTTGCTAATGTTTTACAAAATATGAAAGAGATAATAAAAGAAATTCCAAATTCGGGCTTTCAGATGCGCAATTTCGGGTGAAAACGTACGTTACTCAAAACTAGATGGCTCTAGGTTTCGTTGTTTTATCACATTTGGAGAAATATACATACATTTATGCAGATTCTTCATTATTTAATTTCTTTAAATATAATACAGGGCTGCAATATTTTGTGGCAACAGTTTGAAAAGTGTTTCAGACTTTTAACATTTCCAAAGCAAATTTCTAAAACGAAAACAATAGTCCTTCAGGGACAAAGCCCCTTTGGACTTAAAAAAAAAGAAATATTGTGATTTTTAACTTAAGTAGAAAATTTAAATTAACAATCACAAATCGACTTCCGCTTTCCGTTGATAGACAGACAAAATTATACTTGTTTTCAAGTTGCACTTGGTCTTAACACTTAGCAAGATAAAATTTCATAAGCAGAAGAACCTAAAAAATTCAACAGCAAAGGAGAATCTCTCCGACCAGAAAAATTACCTCTCATGACATAAACAAACAGAGAAAATCCTTCAAGATTGGAGAATATTACAAATTCTCAGCGTATATCTATTGCATATCAAGAGTAAATTTGTACATTTTCCGAAGGTATCAGATTTTCTTTTTAATCCTTAGTATCATATTGCAAAATAAAACCCGTCTAATGAGCAAGAAGTTCAAAACTTTCGATATTGTTTTTCTCATCTGGATTTATTTTCTTAAAAAATTGGGGGGGGGTAACTAATGTCTCAAATATTGAGATTAAATTAAAATCTTTCTTAAATTAGAAAAACTATTAAAAACCAGAATATTTTCTAAACAGTTTGCTTTTCCTTTAACTAACGGAGTATTATTCATAATGTTCTGTCTTCAATTAATTGTCTGAATAACTTTAATTTGACGTACTATAGCGTAACTAAAAATAATGCTGTTAAAACATACGTTGTCAGGAACCCTTTTAGACGATTTTAAATACATTTGCTGAAATACTTCAATTAAATTTTTTTGTAGTTTACATGTTCCAATTCATAACCCTTCGCTATCTTTCTACACAGTTATTTCCAAGACAATAAAACCTTTTTACATCACTGTAAGAAGGACAGGAAGCATTGTAATCGCGCAAATTTTTGACCATCATATTTCAAAAAATAAATATCCATTTTGACCGCTTTCGAATAAAATTTAACGAGTTTTTCACTTGACATTTGTACTTAAGAACAGAATAAAGGACTGTTTTTCGCAAAAGAATGTATGAACATAATTTAAAACCGATTCAGAAGAGATTTTTTTTCGTGGCGTCTATACGTACGTACGTCGCATAACTCACAAACAAGTAGTCTAAGAAGTTCAAGTCTAGCATAGAGGACTGCTATGATATGCAGTTGAGAACCTCCCTTTTTGGTTGCAGTCGGTCCCACCAAATGAGTAATATATATATATATATATACACCCCCTCTGTTACTCGGCTCCGTGAGCTCAGTTTTTTTGTTCTTATATGTTTGTAAATTATGCCCTTTTTTGCTTTAAAAATAATTGAATTATGTTGTTCTTATCTTCTGGTTAAAGTTTTTAAGCCTTTACTTAACCTGCATGCAATAGTTCTAAAACTATCAACAATTTAAAAGTTGCTTAATTGCGGCAGCCCATCAGCGGTCGAGCGGTAAAGACGCTGAACACTGGTAGTTCGGTCCGAGGTTCGAATCCCGCGAACGGGCTATCTGCATTGGTATTTTCGTGGTTTTCACCATGTGTAACGTGTATACGAGCCAGTTTCCCTTAGAAATTCCTCCACGAAGGCATCCCTCCCTTTAGGTAGATAGCCCTCGTGTGCTTTGTCATAATTGAATAACCTAACCTTAACTGCGGCTAAGACTATTTTTTTACTAGAGCTGCTATATTTGTTTGCATTTCAAATTTAGCCGAATAGTGAATTACGTCAGCTTCCGCAACTTGAGTGTCTTTTTGCAGATTGGAACCAAAAGTTTTGTTTTCAGTTTTGTGCACCAAAAATTATGCCTTCTTGCTCGCAAGATGAATTTTTTTTTTTTTTTGCGTAGAAGCTCTAATTTTAATTTTAAAAACTGTATTTTTAAATGTTTTAACTGTATTTGGTGTTCGGTATTTATCTATACTTTTCATTTTTTGATAAAGAGAGTTTGAGGTTTTAGGTAATTTTGCGTTGCCGCCAAGTGAGTACTGAATTAATTGAATAAGAATTATATTCTCTAATAAAATTCTGTTGTGGCTTATGCGCTATCGACGCAGTAGATTTGATTTAATCCAATAAATGAAGTTTAAATGAAATGCAGGAACAAAATCCGTATAATTTAATATTCCGCACACGGAAGTCATGTGATGTATACATCAGATTTTTTCTCTTTGCTGTTCATAACATCTACCGTAGATTTATATATTGAAAACCTACAACTTTCACAACGTTTTATAATAACTACATACGAATAATTTACGGCGTGAACAGCGCAAACATAGCCTTTCGTTTATTCCTTCCTTAAAGAGCCATTTTGCAAGAAAAACAGAACTGTCAAGTAGTAGACGATAATTTATGCTTTGAAAAATATAGTTGCATTTAAAAACGTTTCCAAGCAGGCGAATTTGTTTTATAGCAAAGCAATGCCTTCTTAAAATGTGCTTTAAACTTTCTATGACTGATACTCAACCAATTAATAATATAAAGCCAGTGGTTTGGTTTATCTGACTATCACAAAACAGACGAATGTTACCTGCCTAACTTGAGAAATTTCTTCATGGAGAATTTTGAGGGAAACGGACTCATATCCCAGGTTACTCATGGGAAAAGCCATGGTAACTATTTCATTTGCCTGAAATCGAACCGAGGTCAAAATAACAAGGGTTTAGCGTTTTTACCACTTGATCTCTGGCTGACAGTGAGCCACTATAAAGATTATTAGATACTTATAAAGTAGCTTATGTTTTAGCTGACATAAAGTACTCGTATAAAATAGTATAAATAAAAGATAAAAGTATGACGTTGAAGACTGTTGGTGAATTATCACCAAGTCAAAAATACTACCAAAGTCACTTACATTGTGTTAAGAACCCTTCGTTAACTCAAATAAAATTTAACAGTATGCACCAACTTGTGCTTACAAAAGTCAGAACTTTTGACATAAGTCAAAAGGTCATGAATAAATTATGTATGAATTAAGTATAGCTTAGCCGCTTCACATGTTAACTGCCTCGCAAGCTGGCTCTGATCGATAGAGAATCAAAGATAGCAACGTGATCTTCAAGCAGGCAGAACACGCACTGATTTCACCTTCCAAAACCTTCCTTTAAATATTCTACTTAATTTGAATATCGCGCGTGCTGGAAATATGCATGCTAGCAGGAAAATGAAACGAGAATTGAGAGGAAAGGCACTTTAAATAACGAGTTAGAAAATTAAACGTTACTCTACATACTTTATTATTAATTATGGAACATAATACAAATATAGGAATTCAGACATTTTGAAATTTTCTGTTAAACTCGGGAAGTTATTTTTTATGTGAAGTGAAATAGCACAGGCTACCAACTACACACAAATTAATTTTTAGTAACAAATGAATCTCTTCTTATTGCGATCATTTAAATATACCCTAGATTCATATATTGTGACAACATTTTTCCATTTCTGTCCGAGTAACTGCTTTTCACAGAGAATTATGCACCGCGTTCTGATTTCGGAAATATGTCTTTGAGAAAGACGATACACATCACTTTTTTTTCGCCTTTTTAAGATTCAAATTAGCATTAATTACTTTGTTTAGAGTAAAAACTGAGCATTTTAAAGATTATGCAACTGTGATTTGATCACGCAGATTTTCTTTTAACATTAAGGTTCTTACCTTTGTACCATTCGAAATACACCGTTTCTTCCTTGGATATATATTTTGAACATTTTTTCTCTTTGAAGCCTAACTTCGACGCTTTTACTTCCTGGTACGAAGTAGAAAGAAAGTATTGTAATCTCGAAAAATTTCGGGTACCATATTTCAACGAAAATATCCCTTTTGACAGCTATCAAAAGCAATTTAACGATGTTTTTGCGTGACATCTGTACGTAAAGACAGAACAAAGGACGCTTTTTTTCAAACAAAATTCATTCAAACTGGATTCAGAAGAGTTTTTGTGACGTACGTAAGGCCCTACATATGTAAACATGTCTCCCGCATAACTCAAAACCGACAACGTAGACTCAAAACGACACAATTATGTGTATAGGACTTTCATAACATGTAGTTCTGCACCTCTCTTTTTGGTTGCAATCGGCCGCACCAAAAGTATAGAAACATATATATATATATATATATATATACACCGACTCTGTTACTCGGATCAAAGAGCTCAGTTTCTTTATTCTTATATGTTCGTAAATTGCGCATTTTTGCTTTAAAAATGAATGGATTATGTTGGTCTTATCTTCCGGTTAAGGTTTTTATGCGTTTAGTAAATTTTCATGCAGTGTGTGTACAATTATCAACAATTTAAAAGTTGTTTAAGTGCCGCTAAGCACTTAAACAAAGTTTAAAAACCGGAAGATAAGAACAACATAATCCATTCATCGATAATACGTAAGGACAGAATAAAGGACCATTTGCCCCCCAAAAAATTATAAAACTAATTTAAATGGATTCTGAAGGGATTTTTTTCGTGGAGTCTGTGCTTATGTACGTACGTATATATGTATGTATCTCGCATAACTCCAAACGAGTAGCCTCAGAACGTTGAAATTTTGTATAGAGGACCTCTATGGCATGCAGATGTGGAACTCCCTTTTTAGTTGCAAACAGACGAACACAAAAATCTCATCTAAATTTTCATGATATTACCCTTAACAAAACACATAAATTCTTAATGGCACAGTGTCTTACTCAAAATTGAAATTTGTTCTAATTATGCAGAATGAGAAAAAAGTCGTCAAAAAAGTGGTATATGAATAATAATAAAATAAACATAGGTAAAATGTCTTCGACAGTTTCACGTTGTTTTACCCAGAAACACCAGATAACTAAGAAAACGCTCATCGACGAAATTTTTGGAGGTAGTAAACAAAACAGCTGAAAACTAAATGAGAAAACGAATTAGCTTATTAACATTCAAATACTTTCATTTGCTATGTGTATAGTTTCACCTGTTTAGAGTATTTTTAATACAGTAGAAGTCCAGAAATCCGCAATGCTTGGGACCAGAGGTTTTGTGGATTTTAGGATTTTGCGGATTTCAGGACAGAAAAGCGAAATCATAATATTAAGACTAAAATTGCAAAATAAATAAGGCATATTAGGTACATTTACTTAAATTATTATGTACAATAATATACATTATTACATTATTTTATTATATGCATTAAATTATTATATGTATATATTTATTATATTATTCATTTATATTAGTGACTACAGGAATATTTTAAAGCATTAAGGGCATATACAAAAGAGACGTGTAAAAATAAGGGATACTAATAAAACATAAAATATTTCATTTTTTTTTATTTGTTTCAAACGTAATATTTTTTCTAAATATTTTTTCTTCGGTATTTCATTCGCCATTCTGCGGTTTCTGGAACCTGTAAATTCATTGTTTATATTTTGAGAGGCAATGCGGATTTCAGGAGTTGGCGGATTTCAGGTCGGCTGATTTTCGGTATTTGACTGTATCACTAAAATTATTAGAAAATCTATAAATAGCACTTTGGGAGCTAATTGATTAATGAAATCTAACTGATTAATGAAACAATATTTTTAATTAACTATATATTTTAAATTTCAAAATGATATATATTTTAAGTTTCATAATTATATATACCCCTAAAAACATATATATGTTAAAAATATTTCTTTAATACCATATAAATAGGACAATATATTTTTATGTGTAATATTATTTTTATGAAAAATTAAATGTATTTCCAAAGCAACGGATTTCATTTTATTCAATGTAACTTTAAATTTATACAGTTTTCGATGCATTCCGCTGAAAACTTGTGAATGAAATTTATTAAATTTAAAATTTATTCAGTTTGAAAAGGAAAATTCTCCGTATAGTGTCTAATTTCGTAACTGTAATCAATATTAGTCAAAATCAGCACAAAATTCAATGGTAATATTGTTACCTAAGAGTACTTAGATTTTCACACAAAGAATACCATTGATAGCTATTCGTTTAGGGATTCCTCTCATATATGCTCATAACTCCATTTCGCTCAAATTCATCACAACTATTGTGTCGAAGATTATGCAGGAGAAACTATTCACGCGTGTCTTAATCTCATGGGCTCCCACGAGATGAAGACGCAGAAAGCAGACGAAACTCCAGCAATCAGTCTAAGCACGATATGAGTTCAACACGCGCCTGCTCTTCTGCATGATTTAGCATTCGGCATGAGGGGCTAGGCAAAAATTGAACTCATACATTCCGCTTTAGTACTAAATATTGCAGCACAGTACCATGTAATACAAGATTAATCATTTTAATAGTTACCTCAGCTGCCTTTCCATGTAAATGTAAAAATAATATTTCTCTTAAAAATCTGATGTGTACACCACATGATTTTCTTGTACGGAATATTAAATTATAAGCATATTTTTTCTGCCTTTCATTTAAGGGTTGTCGGATACCAACAATGTTAAATTGGCCATTTTCGATGTACTTTTTCTCAAAATCTGCTGTAGATATACTCTTGAAACTTTTTGTGTAATTAACGTACACCTATCTGATTATACTGAAATGAGCTTTTGAAACATTTTGAATTTTAGACTAATTTATAGACTATTTTATTAGGCATAGTAAAATTTAGCACTTTTCGCACGCAAAAAAAAATTGTGAAATTTTTTTTATTTTAATTTATCACAAAAAGCTCATTTCAGTAAATATTAGAAAATATTATAAATAAGCCATAAAAATTTTAGGTACCTGGGAGCACTAGTTCCTGAGAAAAGGTACATCGAGTATAAAAAAATCAAGTTTTGAGAAAAACGCATTTTTACGTAAAATTCCTCATTTATCAAAGCATTAGATGATAAAATATCACTAGATTTTTTAAAGTTCTAATTTTCATAGAGATTAAAGTATAGTATTTTTAGAAAGCTAAAAGTGTAGAGAATTTGAAAATGCAAAAATCCCAAATCAACATTTTTTGAAGATTTTTGTCTTCCAACACCCCTTAAACTTGCTTCCTCAAATTTCAGTAGCGATATATTTCTCATTCAATTAATTCAGTTCTCACTTCGCGACAAGGCAAAAATACCTGAAAACTCAAAACATCTATCTGTATAAGAAATTGAAAGATATAGGAAAACATAAAACATCAGATGCCGTTAAAACAATTATAATTTTTTACAATTAAAATAACAGTTTCTACGCAAAAACAAACAATTCAAAACAAGCATTTTTACAATTATTTTGAATTTTAGTAGCAGAAATATGTAAAAATCATTCAAACTCCGCATCTTTGAATTACGAACGTGTTACCACTAAAGCACGTTGTGAGAAATTCGGAAATTCATTATAATATCAATGATATGGGATTTAAATTTTTACATCTGTTTTCAATTTATGAATGCTTGACATAAATGATTATAATAATATTACAGTTATTAGTTTTAAGTGCGGTACTCTAACTTTCTAACAGTGTGAAGATAGCATAAGTAGACTCTGACACACTAAGTGCTCATTATGTTTCTTACTCAAAGCTGTTGGGTAAAAATCTGCATTTTAAATTTATTCTTAATACACTTGAAAATTTACAATGATGGACCTGATTGCAATTCTAGGCATGTGCAATTAGCGTTTACTAGTATTACCTTAAATCAAAAATGAAAGGACCGCTAATCCATTAAGGTAATGTTCTTCTCAAAAATAAAATTTTAGAAATTGAATTAATGGGAAGTAAAGTACAAACAGTGCTTTAACATATGACACGGAATGCATTGAAACTATGTGTATTGTTTTCCTGATGCATATGAAACGTGCAACAGCATTTTAGAATAAATGCAGAAAAATATACATGTTCTATTCGAATATAAATCAAGCAAATAGATATAATTTTTGTACTTCATAAGCCTCATCATATTAAATCCAAATAAACCATAGATTTTTCAAATAAAGACCATTTATTAACATTACTTTTATTTGGATTTAACATTGTAAGGTTTTAGTTTAAGCTAACAAAGTTTTATGTTAATTTTCTCTTTCCTGTAAGTTCTTATTTCAACTTCCCGTTAGCATGAGCGAGCGTTTCAGCTTTATGCTAATTTGAAGTGGAGCCAAGTTTTGTATTTAAGGGTTAGCAAGGAACTTCTCGGTGTGAGAGAGCTTTTAGTCTCAGATCACTGCTACTCTGTTCGACGTTTGCCTGACTAGCTAGTATTTAAATTCTAAGCCTTAGCGCTGTTACGCTATTACTTATTGAAGTAATCTAAGTGCGTTACTATTAGCCAAATCTTGCTACGCACCATTGATAGTTTAGCATAGAGGCCAACATCGCGTTTATAGCTCTGTGTGCAACGACTACTTAATTTCTACTTAACTTTATTTTAAATTATTTGATTGTTCAGTTTAGACCCAAGTGCGGTCATTATTTTCTGTTATCTCTTCCGAGTTGGGAAGTGGCTGTAAATAGTAGTTAAATAAAAGGGTCACTTTAAAACCCTCCTTGCGTGTAGTTATTCTACCACAGAACATAGCTGCATTCAGCTCCCTGTTCGAGATCAGGACTTGATACTATCACGACAATGTTCGCCAAAAGTATGCATAGAACACACAGTCCTGACAACATGATGAGGCTTATAAAGTATAAAAGTTTTATCTTTTTGCTTGATTTATATTCGAATAGAGCAGATACAGTTTTCTGCATTCATTTTAAAATGTTGTTGCATGTTTTATATGCATCGGGAAAACAATACACATAGTTTCAATGCATTCCGTGTCATATGTTAAAGCAGAACTTAATTTATATCCCATTAATTCAATTTCTAAAATTTTATTTTTGAGAAGAACCTTAAGTAATGTTAATAAATGGTCTTAAGTATTAAAAGTTAAAAGCTGTAGTATGAACATTCTCATTTTCCTAATTCTAAGTTATTCCTAATTTGAACTGATTCGAGGCGAAAGTAAATTTAAAGAACTTCAAAACTACTGGACCTTTGAAATTCAATGAATTAATTAGATGATCAGAAAATAAGGCTGGTCACTGAATAGAATAACTAAATTCTGTAACTAGCGTGTGCTTCATACAACAGTAAGTTATTCATCTTTTCATTCTGTGAGCAGCAGCGTGCTTGTTCTGCGTAGCATACCAGCAATAAAACCATTAATATTTTGCGGGGTTCCCCCTTTTTATTTTAAAATTAAATGTGTGGAAGCTCTTACACCGATAAGAAAATAATCACTTCAGTGTGTGAACAGAGACGTAAGACTCAAGAAGAGTTAATTACCCTTTATTTCTCAAAATAAGGATTAACACAGTCGACTCCTATCTCAGAGCTTACAGCACAGCCTCCACTTGGGCTTGAACTCAAAGTAATAAGAATTAAAGCTTAACTCAAAAGATATAGCCGAAGCTATCAAGACTCTAAGTAGCTGGATCCTGAATCTCAATTAAGTAGGCGAAGTTATCAAGGGCCTGAAGTACGGCCGAGCGTAGTAATAGCTTAAAGAGAGACGTAAATAAAGGCAAACGCGCGCTAGTCAGAAACTCTGGCTTTCTAACGAAATCAGTGGAACTTCGATTTAAAATGCTACTCTTACTCACTTGCATTAAACGCGACTCTGAAAGCACATTCTGGTAAGAAATTGTAAGCTGATGTAGGGATTTATATTTATTATTTTAAATAACCAGTTAAATTTAATTTTAAGTTACTTTCCTATAAGCCTTCATTCCCCTAATTGTCAGTGCCACAATGTTTAAATTGGTAGCGCGCGTAAGAAATGAAAATTCTACCAGTGGGAGAATAAGTTTAAATATCGATGTTCCAGTAGAGAGAGAGAGAGTGTGGGAAATTTCCGTACGTGCTTATTCGCAAGCTTCTGCTTAGCAGTTACTGCTGATTAGACGTGGCTTAATCGCTAGTATCTTGCTGCCACTAGACTCATCTATGCGCTGGAGGGTACAGGATTGCATGAGTCCGGTGGTTTAATTCTACTGCTTGTTAATATCTTCAATTTTAAGTTTGATTCTACTGTTTCAGTTACCCCCACGTTGAGGCGTAGTATGTTAGCGTCAAGTTGACGCATTATAAATTATTTAAAGCGTTTAATAAAGGCAATGTTAACCCTTCTTTAATGCAATCAGTATTTCTCAAGATTCTACACAACAGAAAGACGGTAAAATTTTACACTGAAAATAGAAAGGATAAGAAAGTGGCATTAACTAAAGATAACTGTTAAAAACTTAGGATAAACCTTACAATTTTGTGAGGCAACATAAGCCAAAAGTGAGGACGTAAAATTTCAGGTTAATTACGGAATTGTCAGATCACAGATATCATCAAAAATCGATACTTATTCTAGAGTTGAACTGTAAGCTTCGTTAGGGCAAATGCTTCACTCTGGTTGCCATGCGGGTATCATGCTGAGAACTGGGATTCAATCTGTTTGTTGTAAATTGCGACATTTCCATGTGATATTAGAAAGTTAGACACAGCTTTCATTGTTATGTATCTTTATGACAGGATCTACATCTAAATCAGTGTATCGCCATCCTGTTGAATAATCAGAAATGCGATTAGAGTTGTACGTTGATCATGTAATATTCCACTCCGCACGTTGTTTGTCATCTGTCATATTTCATTATCTTATCACTAGTGTAATACTGACTTCTATAATTTCGGTTCATTTTTAGACCATCATTCTGTCAATATTAGAAGCGCCGACCTCTGTCCCTACTAGAAGCGCCAACAGCACTCAAACTGACTGCTCAGCGAATTAAATGTATACATTAAAATACAAGTGCTTTATAATTCTTTTAAGAATATATTAATTATAGTTGTTTAAGAACTTCTTTAAAGAACAATAGATTATTTTTATAAAAAATGGATATTTTATTAGAAATTTTAACTTACCTTTAATAAAACGCATTTTATAGTTTTTCGTAATTTTTACACAACACACCTTTTTCAAAACTGGAAATGAATTATCCACACAAATAATATGAAAATTTTTACACATGTCACTTGTTTTGTTGTTGTTACAAAGTCTAATCTGGTACTGACGTCTTTTCTTCGAGAGTTTGTTGCTAGAGTAAGGGGTTGTTAGAGCTAGGGGTAATCTTGTGCTTTTTCTGTTTAAATGAAGCTCTCTTATCACCTCTGCTAATTGAAAGAAAAAGCCATGCCTTGTAATATTTTTATCACTCAATTTATGCTCAATTTATGCCTGGATTCAGATAATGGCTTAGAAGACGCATTATTATATTTCCTAGAAAACCTTCAGTTTCATTTCTTGATGTATCTTTTCCAAGATATGGAAAAGCACTGCACATAAACTTCGAGTCTGCATCGACTAGCATTCAAAATTTGACACCGAATTTGTCTGGTTTATTTGACATATACTGTATAAACTTATAAGGTATATCTCCCACATTCTTAGCGTGCCTTCGTGGTGTAATGGTCAGCACACTGAGCCGGTATTTCAGAGGTCCGTGGTTCGATTCCTGGCGAAGGAATTGCATATTTTTCATGTCTCCTGCTACTAAATAACCTAATGTCTCTACAAACTTACTTCTGGCTTTGGATGTAAATAGCTGCTCATCCACAGCTAAATTTTCTCTTGCCTTATAGGAAATCGCACAGTTCAGTATAAATTTATTCCAAATATCTGAAAAAAGTGAAAACCTATTACTTTCTAGACGCTGAGTCGCAGTTGACTTCAAGTCAAATCTTAGATATTTCATAATATTTCGAAAGCGATTGCGAGACATTGTTTCTCGAAAAAAAGGAGGACCCCATGTATTATTTCAGAAAAAAAAAATCATAATCCATATCATTACAAATGTATGCTCGTCTTGCATAAATAATATCAATAAAAGCATCAAGATCTTCTAAAGGATATTGCCCAATTTTCTTCATTGTTCAAAACCACCTGTGCTTGCCTGCACATTTTAGTATTACTAGCAGTGATTATGACTGCTCGTGCCTCTTTCAGGCGTAACTAATAATATATTCGTTAATTAAGGTAGAATAAACGCCGAACATATATTAATTCAGAAGTCAAACAACAAAAATCAGCGTCATATTTGCAAATTTTTCGATGGTTTTACGGAACCATGCAAAATTTACAAGACTAGTTTCGGTGGCTTTACAGAACCACCCTTTCATATCTGACCAGCCCTTTTTATCTTATTTGATTCATTTGCGCTTTGGCAGCTGAGGATGATGGTTCGGTAAAACCTCCGAAACTAGTCTTGTAAAAATTTGCAAATATAACGCTAATTTTTGTTGTTTAACTTCTGGATTAATCTTCGTTAATTTTAATTTCATTCGATTCATATTTGTCGCCAATAGTTTCGAGATTTTTTTTAGCTTAGAAGCCAAACTTTTGTGCTTCTTAAGATAAAGCGTTTTTTAGGAATCCACGGTGAAATGACGAAACCAGTCAAAATGACTGCTCTGGCGCTTCTGGTGTTAAAGCCAGAAATCATACTCATCAGTAAATAAGATGCAGAAATTGGACTCCATTCAGAAGTCAAATTTCTGTTGCCGCATGTATTGTGATACAACTAAGCATATATTTGCTTCAGCTGTTGGGGAGAACGTTTAATTATGACGAAAGACGTCATGTAGTTTGCAGAAAAAGCATTTTAGATCGTATTCTGTATGAGGGCTTTATTTTGAACTGAGTTTGCAGATAAGTCTTGGATGGATAGTCCTCAACGCAGTGTCATTGTCAGTGTGTTGAGTACCGCTTCCGAGAGCTCCGTTAAACTAACTTCGTTTCCCATGGTGATGAATATTCCATTGTGATATATGCAATAGCTTCTTGATTCTATCCTTTTCTGTACCAACTGATGATAAAATTATTGACAAATTTCCCGATTATGGCTCGAACGTCGCCTAACACTTTAATTATTATTTTCTTCTTTTACCTTCTAGAAGCATTAGATTATTTCGGAAGCAGGAGTGGTGAAAAATAAACAAAGCCTTCGCCGGGAATCGAACCACCGACATTTCGTTACGCGTTGAACGTGCTGACCACAACACCACGAAGGCATGCGGAGAAGGCGGGAGTAATACCTTATATACTCCCCTTTTAAAGGACGACTGGGGTTAGGGGGACCCAGTTGCCAAATCCTGGTGGTGGAGAATCATCTTCCACCACCTTTTCAGTTCGGGCTACAGTTGTAGAGATATTAGGTTATTTCAAAAGCAGGAGTGATGAAAAATAAGCAACGGCTTTGCCGAGAATCGAACCACGGACCTCTCGGTTACGCGTCGAGCTTGCTGACCAGTACACCACGAAGGCATGAGGAGAAGGCGAAAGAAATACCTTATAACCTAAGCATCTTCCAATATTCTGCTAAAGACGTTAAACTCCTACACATTATCTTTTCTTTGTACCTTTTTAATCGTCAGCAATATGACTTAGAAATCTGAAATTTTGATTATTTATGCATGTGAGGTTTTCTAATATTTCTGAGAAATGGATATGTACGAATGTTTCTCCCTGGCACTGCTGTACACTTGTTTAGGGATTGTAGATTTTGAATAATATTTAAGTATGAGAAATATTAGTTTAAAAGCTATTATATTTCTATTAGGGACCAGTTTACGCAATGATTATTTCACAAGCTCAGTTTTCTGATATCAGTTACAAGTAGCAATTTCGATTGCAAACGAATTATTTTGAATGAAAATTAATTTCTCATGGATGCGTAATTAATTTTATAAATTCTTGAGATGTAGAATGTCAAATAATATATTACAGAAGTCGTAAATGCTATTAGAGAAAATTTCGCAAAAGTATAAATGTACACTACGCAAGAAAAAATACAACAGTTCTATATCTCCCGTTCTACTGGGCCGATTGACGGAATTCAACTTGCGTTTTTCGTGTCTCGAAAGCGCGACTTAGGATATGTATTAGATTTATATACAGCATTGTTCTAATATAGGTATTTCGACACGAAATCGGACTTTTTCTGAAATGGCACGCTAATTTTTTTTTTCCGTATTTCGATTCTACGAATCAAATTATGCCAAACTGCAAAGTTTTGTAAAAATCGCACAAGGATTTAATTTATTTTTAATGCGTTTTGTAAAAATCGCACAAGGATTTAAAAAATTAACTGTCAAAATTTTAGCTATATAATATTAAATGAGTTTTATATTTGTTTATTAATATCTCTTTTTTTATTAAACTTATTTGATTCTTCCTTTCACACTTCTAATTTCAGGTTTATTTCAAATAAAATTCGCCCATTTTTTTATGATTTATCTTTAAGTATTTTTAATATAAATTTTTTGAAAATTTTTCGCTTTAATAACCTATAAAAATTTTAACATCATCTTAAACTTACTGGCACACCATTTCTAGGCGCACCTGCAAAAAATTAGAATTTTTTATTCAAACTTTTCTACGTTATACATGAATTTACACACTGAGCGTTTTGAAATATGGCATATATGTTATAAGCGATAAAATAACGCCAAATGTGGTTTACGCACGTTGTTAAAATTATTTGAAAGCATGAACGATGAGTTTTTCCTCCGCTCGTGTACAGTGAAAACAATCTGATGTGTGCACCACATGACTTCCTTGTACGGAGTATTATATTACATGCATTTTGAATTTCATTAAAACTTATTGGATTGAATTAAATCTACTTCGTCAATAGCGCATAAACTACAATAGAATAAGTGCACCCTTTAAAATTCCCTCTATTTGTTTACCATTGCGACATTCTGCGCTAGGTTCACTTAACAGCGTTACATCTCTTATCTATCATCACTTACAGCGTTACAGCATTTTGTAATTCAGAATGCACGAAAATTATGTATATCATCAGAAGAATTATCTAATCGTTGCTGCATGTTCTATTCAAATACTATAATAGATCGAAAACGATGCATAAAAGAAATTAAAAAAACAAACAAAATAAAACAAAAAGAAACAGACGATTAACTATTTCTCATTCAATTATTGAGTTCTCACTTCGTGACAAAACAAATATACAAAAAACTCAATATATTTATATTAAAAATTACGAAGTAAATCTTAAAATTGCTTGTATTTCTTTGAATAAATTCCAGAACGGATTAAGCATGATTTCACTCGCAATAATAAAAGAAGGCGTTGTCTTTGTTGTTGCCAAGCTTAGTTTCTCTAAATTGGCAAAACAAAATCCTCTATTCTTCTAAGTTTCAAATATAAACAAATATGGCAGCTATGGTAAAAATAATTAAGGCTTTGCCGCGTTTAAACAACTTTTAAATTATAGGTAATTCTACAGTTATATGCAAATTTACTAAAGGCATAAAAACCTTAACCGGAAGTGTATATAAACATACAAATATATATATATATATATAAATAATATATATATATATATACTTTTGCTGCTACCGATTGCAAACAAAATAGGATGTGCTCATCATCATGTTACAGCAATCCTATATACAAAGCTCTAACGCTCTGAGGCTACTCCTTTTTGAATTATGCGAGATGCATACATACATACGTACGTACGCACAGACGCCACGAAAAAATCTCTTTCAGAATTCATTTTAAATTAGTTTTATAATTTTTGGGGGAAAAAGAAATTGTTCTTCAGTCAAAAACATCCTTAAACTGCATTCGATTGCGGTCAAAATGGATATTTTCGTTGAAATCTAAAACCTGAAATTTTTCGCGATTACAATACTTTCTCTTTACTTCGTTGGAGGAAGTAAAAAGGGAGTTGAAGATACGTTGCCATAAATTAAGAAGTTCGCCAAATGAATTATTCTTGACCCAAACTAAGAAATTGCTTTAAGATAAATTTTTGAATTTCTCCGTAAATGTCGCACCAAATTTTACGAAATTTTATATTTACGCGAATTTTGAGTCGTAAAATCGAAATATTAAAAAAAAAAATAAAATAAAAAATAAAACTAACATGTCTTTTCAGAAAAATTCAGATTTCCTGTCAGAATCCCTATAT
Organism: Stegodyphus mimosarum; assembly: GCA_000611955.2. Lineage (NCBI taxonomy): Eukaryota > Metazoa > Arthropoda > Arachnida > Araneae > Eresidae > Stegodyphus > Stegodyphus mimosarum. Next base: position 286,175 of record KK121847.1, read on the forward strand.
TAGAACACTGCTGTATATAAATCTAATACATATCCTACTTCACGCTTTCGAGACAAGTGAAATATAAGCTGAATTTCGTCAACAGACATAATAGAACTGGAGATATAGAACTGTCCCTTTTTCTTTTCGTAGTGTGCAGATCTTAACGACCAATTTTTTTTTAAAGTTGCTTTTGCTTTAAACGTGTAAAAATTGGTTCTTTGTTTCGTTTCATAATAACAATGAAATATATTCCATTATGTTTTAAATTGAAAAATTTCTCAAGAGTACCATTTCAAAACCGCAAGTGCCTTCGCATGTAAAATATATATACTTCTTATCCATATTCTTGTCCACAAAAACGATTACATTTTCCTTTTTCACATGAAAACACTTTTCGAAAGCCTATTAAAACCTGCATTATTTCAGAACGATACGTCAACCAAAATGTCATACATTTTTCTAACACATTGGAAAACCAATAAACAATAAATCAAAATATATAAATGAATAATAAATAATAAAATTTGATAATAAAATTGCATTTTGACTGAAACCGTTTTATATATTATCCATAGAAAATAACCAAATTCATTTTATCAGAGGAGATTTATTTCTTGTTAAATTACTATATTTTAGGTATTTATTTTTATTTCGGCAAAAATATTTAAGTAAATCTTTATTAAATATGTTCAAACCGCTATCCAATATCATCGTTTCATTTTTTTAAACTGTCAGTCACATAATATTTGAATTAAATAAGGATTCTTATTAAACTAAGCAAGTATTTGTCTTTCTAAATAAGGATATGAGCATCAAGGAGGAAATTTGCTTCAGTGTCCTCTAAACCACAATACAGTCCCTCAGAGAACTCTCACGCAATTATAGCTGTCACTCCGTTCCAAGCTGGCTCCTTCCTTATATCAAAAGATTTTTAATATCTGGCTTGTTTTCGCTAGAAATTTTCCAGATTCACAGAATTCTCATCAAATATGATACTAAATTTAAGAGAAAAAAGTATGGGCTTCCCATTACTTACTTTCTTTGAAAAGTTTTCTCTTAAGAGAGAATAATTCATTAGGAATTTAATATTGTGCCTAAATGTAATTGACACCGCCACACAAGGAGGCTTCAGAAATTTGGAGAATGCCTAGTGGTGCATCTTATGACGAACGATATTAAATTTACGAGCTCGCTTTTCTCGTCTCTTCGCTTTTTGCTTCTAATTTATGCGCCATAACGAAGAACAATCAAGCCCTAGAAGTTTGTAGCTGTGCTTAACGTGCTGCCCTTTGTTTATCTGGAATGTTACCTATTGTTAAAAGCTTTGCTGATACGAAAATGATTACACTGCTAATTTTTAAAATAAAGATAATTAACGGAGTAGAAGACAGACGTGTTTTCATAAATATATAAGAAGAATTTGTCTTCAGATTGTGGATCTAAAATTTTAACATTTTGAAAAAAAATTGCATTAAAATTTGCGAATGACAGAACCTCATTTAAAAACAATCGCGCAGAGTATATGAATGTAAATTTTTGTGAGAGAGTGTAGAGCCATTTGGTTTATGTTTTCAAGCAGGAGATGTGAAAAATGTGCAATACTCTCGCCGGGACTCGAACCTGGACCTCTCGAATATGCGCCGAGTGTGCTAACCATACACCACGAAGGCATACAGAAAGAAGGAGAAGGGGCGACTGCGGATTAAGATACCCGATCGCCAAATCTTTGTGGTGAAGAATCATCCTTCACCACTTTTCACTTCGGGCGCCACTGTAGAGTCATTAGGTTTATTTTTTATAAGCAGGAGGCATGAAAAAAGAACTGTGCTTTGACCTGAACTCGAACCTGGAATCCTCGAATAACCACCGGGTGTGCGAACCGTACATCACGAAAGTATACATAAATAGAGAGAAAATGGCCTTATATACTCTCCCTTTTAAAGGGCGACTGGGGATTAGGGGACCCAGTTACCCAGTTGCGAAATCCTGGTGGTGAAGAATCATCATCCATCACCGTTCAATTCGGGCGCCACTGTAGAAACATTAGGTTTATTTTTTTTAACTAGGAGACATGACAAAAGAGCAATGCCCTCTCCTGGACTTCTATTTGGATCTCTCGAATACGCGCCGAGTGTGCTAACCACTACACCACGAAGGCATGCAGAAAGGAGGGAGAAAATACATTGTAAGGGATGAATAAGCTACTGAAATGAGTACTGAAATTTCATAATTTTTGCATTTGAGTATTTGTGAGGTGTATTAAATTAGTAGTAATCCAAAGTTAAATAAATCGGTTATATTTTTATGTCGAGCTTTCTCTAGTTTTGATCTGTTCTGTAAAATATCAGTGTTTTACGTGAGGCGAAATCGCGTTTATAAGTCGAAGCTTTCCTGCAAAATTTTATTCTAATTCCGCGTCTTTTAATTAATTTTTAACTGTTTGACAGTTTATATGCAATTTCATTCCCTTTCTTCATTTTAATGCTTAACCCATTGATTGAAACTCACGTTCTCCGCTTATTTGAATCTGTGCATTAGAATGTCGAAGAGGAAATAAAGCGATCTGAATTTCACACCAAAATGCCTTTTTCAGGAACACTGCAAAGTACGTTGCAGAAAAAAAAAGGTGGGGTGGGTGGACAGTTCTGTATCTCCCGTTCTACCGGGCCGATTGTCGAAAAAAAACTTGAGTTTTTCATGTCTCAAAAGCACGACTTAAGATGTGTATTAGAGTTATATATAGCATTGTTGTAGTATAGGTATTTTGACACAAAATGGGAATTTTTCTGTAATCGCGCGCCAGTTTATTTTTATATTTCAATTCTACCACTCAAATTACGCCAAACTGTTAAGTCTTGTAAAAATCTTACGATTCGATTAAAAAAAAAATTAGCACTTAAATTTCTAGCTTCTCAATGTTGATTTACTTTCATGTCCATAAATTAAGGATAATTCGGACTCACGCGGAAATCGAACTCTAAAAAAAATATACCACCTGTAAAATCACTACACACATCTTCAAGAATCATATGCAAATTTCAGGAAGTAACCAAATGACACCGATGGTACGTCACAACGACGAGAGTATAAGAGAGTGATATGTAAAGAATACACGCGAAGAAGTAAAATTGTTCGCAGTGGAATGTGGGCGTACACAACTGGAAGTATCAGACGGACTTGGAATTACCCAGAGTGTCATCTCCAGGCTCTGGCAACGATCCCAAGATGATGGTAATTTGAGTAGACGTTACAGCACAGGTCACCCCAGAGTTACAACGCCGATTGAGGACCGGTATTTACTGTTAAAAGAAACAGGCGGAGCACAGCCTCAGACCTATCTCATCAGCCCTCTTCAGCCACTGGTACTACAAGGCAGACCGTGTACAGACGCTTATGGCAGATTGGTCTATATGCTCGTAGACCTGTCAGATGCGTTCCACTTACTGCAACTCACTGTCGCCTGCGGTTAACCTGCAGTAGAGAGCATGCATTGCTTTTTAAGTGGTGTACTATCCCCCAAGATGAGATCGATAATTTGATACTCAGCATGCCTAAGCGTTGTACGGACTGTATTGTATCGTCTGGGAGACATACAATGCATTTTGGACACCGCAACAGTGGGCTTGTGTGATGTTTCCCGACGAGTCCAGGTTTAGCTTGCAGTCTTATTCTCGCCGGACTTTCATACGGAGAGCTCCAGGTACCCGTTACTACCAAGAAAACATCAATGAACGACATCGTTACGGTGGTGCAGGAGTGCTCGTTTGGACTGGAATTAGAGTAGTGTGAAACGGGGGGTTCACCGACAGGATCTCAAACTCGCAGGCGGATTGCGGATGAGCCCGGAAGCAGGTGAAGCGGTGCAAGTCGGGAGGCGGTGCAAGTTGGGAGGCGGATTGAGGCGGTGCAAGTCAGGAGGCGCAGTTTGATTTAGTTGATAAGGTGTCGTCACATTTTGATAAGAGATTATCTTTTGTGGATTTTCCAGCCGTAATTTCTAATTTTAGGATTTTTTTCCTTTGTATTTTTCTTCGTCTTTACTAGGCATATAATAGTTATTTCCTATGTTCTCTAAACGCCTGGAATTTAATGACTGGCAGGTAGATGTAAATTTTTTAATTTTTGCGCTATATTTCAAGAATTATAATGTCCTATGCACTCTTAGTTTTAACGTATGTATTTTTTATTGCATCAGAGCATATTCATTTTCCTTTATCTTAATTACATTACTCATTTTACACAGGACGTTCTTCATATCTTTTAACCATATACTCGTAATTTTATTTCACTTATTAAATTTTAGGAGTGTAATTATTCAGATATACATTTTAATTTATCACATGATTTTAATTTTAGATCCAATTTTAACTTTTTTCCTTCTTTCTAACCTTCGTAATGTTTAATGTACTCCAATTTATAATTTATTTGCTATATTTTACGAGCGTAATTATTGAAATATATGTTTCTATTTATTATATCATTTAATTTTATATATAATTTCAATCTTTTTTTCATACTTTCTAACATTTGCGATCTTCAACATATT
>KK121847.1:317165-351313 GCA_000611955.2 Stegodyphus mimosarum
AAAAAATATGGCAACCTTCTAAATGTAACCCATATAATACCAAGCATTGAAAAAATTAGTATTTTTTTTATAAATTCTTAAATATGTGTTTCTCTATGTCTATGTATACATAAAAAGAGTCAAAAAAAGAAACCAAATGTTTATTAGTTTGATGAGTACAGCCTGTCCTAAAAATAGGACAATGGTATAATCCACTGATAATCATTCTTATGTAGGTGGAATGGGGGAAAACAACTTTAAACATAGTACAATGTTATAGTTTTTACAGATAGTTAATGGTTTTAATGTGCAAGGTTTTAACTGGGATCTTCTTTGTCTATTCTAATTGTTTTTCATAATATGATGTTCATTTTAAAGCTTTAGAAAATCTTTATTAACCTGTTGAACACTCAGTGTTCTGAAATATGAAGAAAAGTAATGCAACAGAAAGTCTCAAATAGGCAACTGTTATGTGTCTTTGAAAATCAAGACGGCTCCTACTATTATCACAAAATAACTGATTGTGCTTCCATGAAGCAATAAATGCTGTTTCAAACGCGTTAACAAATAAAGGCCAGTACCCTTTCTTTCCTTGAATTGAAGTAACATTAGCTACTGCATGATAATCAAATAGGCTAACCCTGTTTTTATATTTACTGTAGGACGCAATGCACATTGGTATCTTTACCCGTTTTCTGCCACCTTTTACTCTTCTTTCTAAGGCTGATACACTTTTTGCTTCTTTGAAATTGGACATTACTGAACAACACAACTGTCGTTCTATCGAACTGCTGCAAAGAAGATGTTCGAAATTATGCTGCCGGACCTCATCTCTCTGGTGCATGAAGATCTGCATCACGAATGGAAGATTGCATGGAAAATTCATGGCGCAGGGTTTCTGCATCACAGTCAGGATCGTAATTTCGAACACCTCCTTTGATGATGATCGTTGTCTCTTTATGTTGCTTTTTTTTGTTCCAGAGGGGCTTTGTACCTAAAGAACTTCGTTTTGCGACGGAAAGATTAAATGTTTGTTCACTTTTCAAACTGTTGCCCCTAAATATTGCAGCCCTGTATTAATGTGCATATATGTATGTATGTTTCTCGCATTGTGATAAAACGACGGTACATAGAGCCATCTAATTTTGAATGACGTAATCCTGCTACCTAATATGGGAATTTGGAAGCCCATATTTCAAGCTGGGAATTCGTTTTATCAGCGATTCCATATTTTGTAAGACTTTAACGAATTTTTGATTAACAAACTCAAGGATTTCAAAGCGAGCGATGGCAACGTTGTACAGAAAATACATTTTTATCTCCAGCGCTTGAGACTCTGTATAGGAAATCTAAAGATATGCTCAGCTTAAAATTATTTTGCGATATTGTTCTTCAACTGAATTTTATGTTTAAGTGCTAAGAACATGATATTCAACAATAAAGGTAACGCACAAAATGTTAAAAAACCGCCCCTTTGGACGTAGTTTAAAATCTAAAATATTTCAGTTTTTTTTATACTCCAAATAATAAATATGTTTTCTCACCCGGCTCGTGTCTTCTTTCTTGATTTTTCCATCGTCACTACCGTGCCAGGAAAGCGTTTCCGACCATGCATTGCTATGTGATTTCTCATCGTCTAGGTGACACTCCCTTTCCTGAACGTTTGTGAATTCTGTACTGATACACCCTGTATACATCTTACAATGTATATACTGTAATGTATATATATATCTGATACTCTATATAAAAATTGTGGTGTGAGTATTTTGCTGATGATCATATGTAATGAGAAATACGGTTTCTATGATTCGTTCGTGCCCAGCAAAAAAGATTATGCTCAGTCCGGTTTCGTCTATCTTCAAGTCTCTCCTTCTAGTGTCAATTTTCTAATTATGCAGCAGTCTCTCCAAATTTTTATCACATATATGTGTACATAAATATGTATTTACTGTAATGCATATACATATGTTAGACTCTAGAAATGACGTTTTAAATTTGTAAACCTATTTTAATTTAAATTAGCTGTAAGATTAAATCTTTAGTCCCCAATTTCTGAACTAAATGAAATTTCCTTAATCTTAAGTGCCCAATACTTCTGAGAATTGCACTTCGAAAAAATTCATTAAAATAACTAACTCCTTATGCATTAAGTTAAAAATTTTCTTTTATTCAAGACTTTAGATCATGAAGTTAAACAAATTAGAAGGAACGTTAATTTCTTATAAGAAAGTGTATTCTTAGAATTAAAATTGTCTAACAATGAGTACACCCTCGAATGTTGGTTTTCTTAAACGAGGACACAATTACGACATCCTCTTGGGAAGAATATTAATCTTTAGAGGTTCTCATTAAAATTCACACCTTAAAGATAGAAGGTTTGCTTCCTGATTCACGCATGTAAGAAAAAAAAAGGATATTCGCGGAAACTTAATACAATTTCCTTTTATTATAATTAAAGCGTGCAAGGTTTAGAAAAGAATTTTAAAACTTGTAATCACTTCCAAGAACTAAATACGGAACTACAGCTACGTCTGTTAAATTTTATACTGCGAAAGGGTTCCGGACCGTTACGCTTTGCATATTTTACTACACGGCCTTGCACGGCTAGGGAACAATGTTTACTCTTACACTGCAAAAATGCAAATTTTATGACTTTCTATCGCTACACGACTTGTTCCGCTTGCTGCTTGTTGGAAACATCAAAAGGTTTTTCAAAAGCTATTAAGTTGTGCTCTTAAACCATGCGGGTTATTTTGCAGCACATATATTTTTTTTTCATATGTGGATAAAAGTTGTAAAATATGCCACTTGTCTTTAATGGAGTGAAAAAGCACCTATCTATCTAAATGATAATGACAAATTCTTAGAATTACGATCGTTAACCATACAGTTTCTTTCTTTATTTTGCTATTATTGTTACTTTTTAAATTTAAATTTAAAATAAACTAAATGTTTTTGCAACTCCAATGTTAAATGTTAAAATAATTAGAAAGTAACTGGGAAAACTTATTTCTTCCTATTAAAGTTTCATATTGCCTTATGCATAAGCGTTATTAATTATTTGTTTCTTCTTGTAAATATATTTTTTTTTCTTCTAAGATGTAGAATTTTCATTTAACATAAAGCTTCGCGTTTATGCATGCTTTTACTTAATTTCATTAACTGGCTTCACCAAACTTTTTGCTTATCTAATTTGATTAAAAATTTTCTCAACTGTTTTCTGGAATAGCAAAGAGGTATCTGTTCTTCACTGTAAATTAGAAATGAGAGTGTAAATTTGTAATTCCAAAACAATGACAGGTATAAATCTCAATATTCTTTATTTAGGAATCGTAAAATACGTTAGAAAATGTACACAGAGCAAAAAAAAAAAAAACATTCTACTGCGTTGATTGACGAAATTCAAATTGCATTTTGCATGTCTCGAAAGCGCGAAACAGGATATGTATTACATTTATATGTAGCATTTTTCAAATATAGGTATTTGGGCAAGAAATCGGACTTTTTCTGAAATGACATGCCAATTTTTCCATATTTAAATCCTATGACTCAAATTATGCCAAACTCCCAATTTTTGCAAAAATCGCACGAGCAGTTTTTTAAAAGCTAGGTCTCAAAATCTTAGCTCCTGAATGTTAATTCAATTTGACATGTATTTACTTATATCTCCTTTTTTATTAAACTTATTTGATTCCTTCTTATACAGTTTGAAATTTAGGTTCATTGTAAACAAAATTCACCCATTTTTAATGATTTGTTTTTTAAATTTGTATTTTTAAATAATTTTTATAAATATTTCGAAAACAGATTTTGAACTATAATCTATATAATTTTTACAATCATCTTAAAGTAGATGTATTTCTAAGCATAGCTGCAAAAAATTACAGCTCTTTATTCAAAATTCCCGAAGATATACGTGAATTTATATATTGGCGCATTTTGAAATTTGGCATATTTGTTGAAAGCGATAATAACGAAAATGTGGCTTACACACTTTGCTAAAATTATTTGAATATAGGAGCGATGTGACTTTTTTTCCGCTGCTACACAATGAAAGGGAAAGGAAAATTGTTTGTCATATATTAAGAAGTTCGCCAAGGGAATTATTCTTGGCTCAAACTGCAAAAATGCGCCAAGTTAAATTTTTGAATTTCTCTGTAAATTTCGCACCAAATTTTACTAAATTTAGTTGGAGTAATTTGAGACGTAGAATCGAAATATTGAAAAAAATGGTATGTTGTTTTAGAAAAAGTCCGATTTTGTGTCAGAATATCTATATTAGAACAAAGCTATATATAAATTTAATATACATTCTAAGTCGCGCTTTCGAGACATATAAAACGCAATTTGAATTTCGTCAATCGGCCCAGTAGAACGGGAGGTATAAAACTGTCCCATTTCCCAAAATTGCCATGTCATTCCAGAAGAAGTCCTATTTTGTCACAAAATACCTATATTATAACAAAGCTATATAAAAATCTAGTACATATCCTAAGTCGTGCTTTTGAGATATGTGAAACCCAATTTGAATTCCGCCAATCGGCCCAGTAGAACGGGAGTTATAGAACTGTCCCCCCCCTCTTTTTTTTTCCCGCAGTGTACATTTAAATGCAGACATGAAATGACTATGAAAATTTGTTTCCTTTATTAAGTTTTAAAACTTTAATGAATGGGAAATACTATAAGACATTAACAAGTATATACAAAGCGAATGTAAAAAGGATGTGCACGCATTAGAAATGTAAGAAAACGTTTGCTTCTTTATTCAAAAAATGTGCACAGATGTCATATGAAGAGCGCGAAACTTGTAATAGTTGAACTTTGATGGTAGAGGGCGTTAGCGTACTTTCTACTTAGGGAATATGACAAATGACATCATTCGGAATCCATGCTTGTCATACTATAAATAAAGTTGAATAAAGTTGAATTAGTGTTTTAGCTGTTCAGCACGTTATTGCATTTAACAATGACCTTTAAGCAAAGAATCTTGTAATTCTCTAATAGCATGTTATTTTGTACTATTTTTTAAAGGATCTTAATAAAAAATACTTGTAATTTGTTATGTTTCTAATGAATTATTGATTTTTTATACATACATTACAGCTGGCCCTTGACTTACTGAAATCAGTGTTAGTTTATCAGAAAGAAAATTCCGAAGCGTTGAAAAGGGAAAATAATGAATTTGGAAATTAAATAAAAGTCAGAGTTAATGCGTTAATAGTTGAAACCTGCCTCAGATCTCATTTCTCGCCGGGACTTAAGCAATATAGTGAAAATGTACAATTTAAAGCATTATTAATCTTAGACAATGCTACAGGACAGCTAAATTCTCTGCAGAATTTTATATCCGGAAATACGTACTGTGTTTCTTCATTCCCATACGGTCTGCCTTATACAGCTCCTGGATCAAACAGCTGTAACTACGCTTAAGCGATATTATATGAGGATAATAAAGGATTCAGATCATAAAGCCGGGCAAGGTGCATATTAAGAGTATTTGGAAGAAATTATAATGTGTGGAACACACTGAACAATATTATAGATTCGTAAAGTCATTAGGTTATTTGAAGGACGAGATGTGAAAAATGTGCAGCGCCCTAGCCGGTACTCGAACCTGGACCTCTCGAATACGCACCGAGTGTGCTACCGTTACACCATGAAGGCATGCTGGAAGGAAGGAACAGATATATTATATACTCCTCCGTTCAAACGGCGACTGAGGATTAGGGAACCTAATCGCCAAATCGTGGTGGTGGAGAACTACTGTCCTCCAACCTTTTCTGTTCGGGAGCCACTGTAGAGTCATTAGATTGTTTTAAAGCAGGAGTTGTGAAAAATGTGCATTGCCCTCTCCGGGACTCGAATCTGGAGCTCTCGAATACGCGTGAGTCTGCTACCGTTACACCATGAAGTCTTGCTGGAAAGAGAGAGAAAGTACCTAACAGACTCATGGGATGAAACAGATGTGTAAACAGATGAAAAGTTCCTTGGAAATCCATTTACACCCCCAAATGATGAGTGACTTTATAAATTTTAAAGAAATTTCGGAAGGTATAGCAGATTAAATAGTCAGACTAACTTGGACGTTAACAACGAAGACGTTTGCGAGTTGATAGAATATCACTTAGTACTTCTATAAAATGAATATTTAACTGAGCAAAAGGAATTAAATGAAATATACAGTGGAAGAAAGGAAGAAGAAGCGAATGAAATCGTCAAGTTTCTGATAGTAAAAAATACTAATGGTGTCATCATTCATCTTGATAAACGTTTAATTATCATGGAAGAACGTGATCCCAATGGAAAATATACATTTCAAATACCTAAGACGAGCTGCCCAAAAGGATAGTTGTTAGAGAGTTTGACTGTTCGACCGAAGGTCCCGAGTTCGAATCCTGTAAAAGACATGGATGTTGGTAAATGTATAGTGTCTGTGGAGCATGAGGTACTCTAAATATACAGCAAGCCGAAAGTTTTCTCAAGAGGTTGGAGGTAGGGAAAATGAAAGGAAGACCTTCGGACCAGTCCCCCCGGGGGTGCTCTGCATCAAAATTGTTAGTGGATCTGAGCAATCGTACTGTGTCCTGTACGGTGCTCAAGGTTCTTGCCAACGACAGTTGCAATCTTGCACTGTTTGCCACGATGAATTTCGTGGGCTTGTTCTGATGTTATTATTAAACAGTTGAGATAAGTGACGCCACAACAACAGCGTAAGGCAATTGAGAAAGACAAAGGACCTGACAACGCTTCAACACACTTCGTTAACTGAATTATGTATGTTGATAAATAAACAATATTTTTGACTAGCTTTTACCCGCGGCTTCGCTCGCGTTGATGTTCTTAAATAAGTTTCAAAGACTATAGAAAATAAAATAAAATAATTTGATTTTTTTTCTTATCGCCTGACCAGGATAATCAGGATAAAATTTTAGTTACTTGTACTTACTTTTTAAGTTAAAAATACACTCCTCGTTTCAGTAAATACTGCCCTTCTTCATTGTTATAAAAGGAAATCCATATTGATGTCGCTAAGAACCTATTCTGCATAATTTTTAAAATCCGATTTGGATATATCAACATTGCAATCTTGTTATAGGGGTTTTTTTTAGTCTAAAGGGGCTTTGTCCCTGAAGGACTATTGTTTTCGTTTTGCGATTTCGCGACGGAAGCATTAAAAATCTGAATCACATTTTAAACAGTTGCCAAAAAATATTTCAGCCCTGTATTATATTTAAAGAAATTAAATAATAAAGAATCTGCATATATATGTATGTATATTTCTCCGAATGTGATAAAGCAACGGTACCTAGAGCCATCCAATTTTGAATAGCATACGTTTCCACCCGAATATGCGCATCTTGAAGCCCGGATTTGGAATTTGTTTTATTATCTATTTCCTATTTTGTAAAACTTTAAAGAATTTTTGATGAACAAACTCAAATGATTTAAATGCGAGCAATGGCAACACTCTATGGCGAAAAAATACCTTTATATCTAAAGCGCGCGGAACTGTGTATCAGAAATTCTAAAGATATATTCATTTTAAAATTATTTTGCGATATTGCTGTTGAATTCAATTTTATGGTTTAAGTACTAAGAACGGGATATTTAATAAATAAAGGCAACACACAAAACGTTAAAAAACGCCCTTTTGGACGTAACTTAAAATCTGAAACCTCTAAGTTTTTTTTTTCTTACTAAAACATTCTAATATAAAATATAATTTAAAAATTAAAAAACATGCTTTAATAAGCTATCTCACTACAAAAATAAATAACTTTCATTACGAAGATTTCAAAAAGTTTAAAGTATTAGCAATTAATTAATGTTTGCGTGGTTTAAGCCACGCACCTGCGCGCACAGATAAACTTTTACATCGTTTAACTTATCGTTATGAAACTTTCAACATCTAATGTTTATACAATGAAAGTCATTTTAAGCTATAAAACCTATTATATAGCTTACGTTTCACCTGCTAAGTTACATTTTGTAGACTATAACCTTTCCTAATATATCAAAAATATTTCTTGAAAATTTTATGATGATTGGTTAAGTAATTAAGGAGTGAAAGCATAACAAACAAACAAACAAACTCACATCCGCATTTATAGTATTAGGATAAAAAAATCTTTTAAAATACAATGTGTAATGTATTTTTCTTTTACATCCCTCTGCTTGCGAACATTTAACATTTGCGCACATTATCAGAAAACAATAATGTGCAAAATTCGAGAGCGAGATTGAGCTTCTAAATTCTAGAAGCAAAATTTTCCTATTAATGTGAATGAAGTACGAGTATTAACATGTATATAATAAATTTTTACAAAAGGAAAATTTATACGAAAAGTTATTTTTCAGGGTATTAAATTGAGTTTTTTTCATAAGGTTTATATTCAATTAAATAGTTAAATAAAATGAATTTATTAAGCGGTTCTAATGTTTTCCCCTCAAAGGTAAAAGATTTTTTAGTAAACTATCTTGGAATGCTAAAACTGCTCTGGAGAAGTTTAAGTAGATTATATTTTGCTGTAAATTAAATTTCGGCTTAATTTGTTATTTTGTTGCTTTTGATCACCACCTTTTCTTTAAGAGAGGAAAATTTAGTTGCTTTTATAATCCTTTACCTTCTTCCTTCTTACAAAATAAGCTCTTAAAATAAACACAGCACATTTAATTCTTTTTAATGGATTTATTCTGAAATCATTTTGCTTTTCAAAAATTTAATTTCAAAATGTCTTTAAACATTTTCTTCTTAGTTATGAACTTTAATCGATGATTATTTTCAAAGTATGGCAAAATTAAGTCTTACTTACAGGTATAAAAATGCATAACAATGCATAACGGAGATTTCAAAATTTATATTATTTCCCTTTCTTTTTATTGAAGTATTTTCTTTTTATCTTTTCCATTTATATTTCTATCCCATTCCGTTATATCTGAAAAGAAATCTGGTGATTTGGAATTCAAAGTTGTCTTTGTTAGAGTTCGTTTTCTTTTAAACTTAATGGAATGTTAGCTTTCGATTTATTATTCCACACAAATTGAGATATAAATTTGCAGATTTTGCTCACTACGTCGAAGAACAGCATGCAAAAAATGGCAAATATTAATAATTACTACAGGATAAATATAATTTTTCTATTAAATTAAAAACGTATGCATCTTTGTACGTGTTATTTCTTCATGGAAGCACTAACGTTCGCAAAAATTCAAATAAAATACTTTTATGGATTAAAAAACATACCATATACACTATGCAGTTTGTTACATTGATAATCTTCCACCATGAATAATGTATAGAAAGATATAGAGTTATGATCTCTTCTTGAGATAGTAACGGGAAAGATAAGATTTATGATGCCCTGCTAGTAAATTTATCTTTAAAAGTTATAGTTCTCGAATTATTTAACTTTAAATTTATCAAAAGTAATTCTGAAAATAACCCAGGATGCTGAAAGTTACAAAATATCGTCTGATGTTTCAGATGCCACAAAACTAATATAAGAAAATTCATTCAGGATTCATCTAAAGGTTTCGATTATTCTTCTAACAATAATTCTTACTGATATTAACAATAATTAATTAGTTAATTATATAACAATAATTCTCTTGATTTAATTCTTAAATTCTGTGTTGAATTACTGACTTAAATAAACACTTACTTAACTTAGTTCGAAGGTAAAATTAGATGCAATGCGCTTTTAATATATAATGAAATAACGCAGTGTTGTTGTTGTTGTTACTCATGCTCACGTGTCTGACACAGTCAGCCCAAACCCACGAAATTTCTCGTGTCAAGGAGCGCAAGATTACGCCTGTCGTTGGCAACAGCCTTGAGACCTAACAGGTGACAAAATAATCCAGTAAATACATTGATTTATGTATCTTGCTGCGGGCAGAATTTCCTTAACATAAAATTTAATGTTAGGTGAAAAACTTATAATTTGTTTCTAGCATAAACTATTAGTTTTCAGCATAGTAGTGGTGAGAAAGTTCTGTGTAGTAAACTTATCAGGACTACTGTTTCTTTTTCTTGATTTTGCAAACATAACTGGAGTCCTGAGTAGGAACAGGGAGCTTACTAAAAGTTATGTTCTTGCGTGTGTAGAAGATACAACAAAGATAAGAAGGGTTAAAATTACCCCTTATTTGCTTATATTACAGACGTTCCCGCACTTCGGGATACAGAGACCAACCACTTGTGGTCTGAACGTAAAAGAATATAAGAATACTAACTAACTAAAATTTAAATAAGAGCTAACTTTTAATATTTTGCACAGATGACTAGCACTAAGACGGGCCTTTTAAATGACTACGTCTGTAGTACGCAAACTGCAATACGTCTTTAACTTTCAAGAGGATTAAAACTTCTGGCCTTAAAGGCAGACAATAACTGATGATGGCAAGCTCGCGTGAAGCCTCGTAGCAAGAGGGCTCTCTCTCCTTCTTTCTACTCTACTCTTGGCAAAAAGCCTTAACTTAAATACTTAAGCGTTAGTAAGCACAATTTGCGTAAACATATTCACGTGTTAATTGTGGCCGGAAGTGGAAAATAAGAGATGATAGTAAAGTTTTAAGATAAAATAACTTACAATCCTTACAAACGTATCACCAGAACAAATAATACAGAATGCATACAAAGCTACCGGAAAGGAATGTATATTTGCTTTGCATCCACCTCAAATTCCAGCTACCAGCAGTGGCAATAGTAAGTGAATTGTGATTTTTTTTTCGGGTTTTCAATTCGAAAATGGCAGAGTAAAACTTACATAACGTATAAACCTATTCCTCGTGCTTCTTATGAATACTAAATTGTTTACATATAATCCATGTATTTTTACATTTAATTTCAAACTACTATTTAGAAATTATAACTTAAAATTAACAACGCGCGTAACATTCATAATCATGTCGAAAATGCTCTTGATATTTAAAACTATTAAATAAGATTATTTTAACGGAGGGTTTGAAGACACCTTTGAATAATCTTAAGTGAATGACAAAAGAGAAGCACACATACTATAAGTTTGAAAATTTGGTATATTTAAAACTTAGATTAACTTTTGTTGTACAGAAATATGCAGCAAGTGTTAAAAGAATTTCACTTATACATGTCATTTCTAAAAATGCAGTTTTGTATAAAAAGCAATTTTGAAATGATTTGAAAAGCAGTACGTAATTAGAAATTAACCAAAGCAAAATCCCATTTTGAATTTTAAAAGTTGCAGATATTTAAAAGTCGCTTTCTTCCCATTTACGCAACACACATTTCAACAACATAATCACAAGACTTTTAAAACGAGCCTAGTAGCATATGTTTCGATTTCCCTTTGCAGTTTCAAGTGTTTGGATTTAAAAAAAAATATTTATATTTTTTTTTGTTCAACCTATCAATATTCAGTTTTCTTAGTAAGAAGGTTAACAAAACACTTTTTGTCTTTTAGTTTTTAACCTTTTATTTGTTACCTTTATTTATTAAAAATCACTTTCTTTCAATTTGGCCACAAAATATTTAAAAATAGGTTATCTTTAGAATTAACGATAGATTGTTAGAGATTGATGCACAATTTTATATTCAATACGCAACAAATTTTATATTCACTATTTTATACACAATTTTATATTCACTATTTTATACACAATTTTATATTCGCTATTTTATACAAAATTTTATATTCACTATATTATTTCTTTAAAAACTGGTTTCAATAGTTATCATAAAATAGAAAAAAAATGTATCATGATTTTACTGAGTTCAAATTGTGTATTTCCATGAAAATGTCAAATATTTATAGATCAATTACATTAAAAATATGGAAAACATATGCTTAAAATTGTATTTATTGCTTTTAAGTCGCTTAGTTTATTACATTGCAGATTAAATATGAAAGCATCTTAAGCTTTACTGAATGAAAACACTCTGGCGCATGGAAGATAAAAGTATTTAATTTCCGGTGGCGACAACACCTTCCTTTCATGAAGCGGAACTTGTTAATTAAAACTTAAAGGTAGTCTGTAAATTAAAACAGGTAGTTTGTAAAATAAAATTTGTAAATTAAGATAGTTTGTAATTATTTGTTAATTAAAACTTAAATATCTTACAATTTTGCACATTCCCATTCCACAATGGCAACAGTCTCACGCTGAAGATGAAAATGTTTTTTCAGTGGTAGCAGTGTTTCTACTATTCCCTTTCAAATAGTTTAGCAAAATTCCATTCAAGTTTCACAAACTATGAAATAATTAATAAAACGAATAGATGCGCATCTTTGGATGGAGGATTACGTTATTCAAAGTTTGATGGCTCTAGGTACCGCCGTTTTTTCACAATGCGAGGAAAATTCCCATATACTTAGTTTCTTCAGTATTTAATTTGTATAAAGATAACAAAGACGATGATATTTGGTGGCCAGATGTTTTACGATGTTTATATTGTACCAACGTAAAATCATATAACGATACTAATCGTCATTTTTAGGCGGTAATATAAAAGTAAAGGAATCTAAATTTAACCTCAATATAAATCTTAATTTTGCCTTATATTGAATACTTAGATAAATATACAAATATTAGTACGCAATATTAAAAATTAGTTGAAAACACACTAGTGCACAGTGAATCCTGCAAAAAGTTTACTTACGAGTTAAGTACTGCTCAAGACTTCTTTAAAGAATAAGTGGACCAAAGCATATATTCTTTTACCTGGAACACATTTGATTTTTGATTAATTTTATGTATCTTCTTTTGTTTCGTAATTTCACATTTTATTTCATATTATAATCTCAATTTTTAATCCTAAGTTGAATAGGTAATCCAAAATTTGTTTAAGTGAAAAAATAATACTCAAGATTCCTATTTTTAATCTTAGTATTTTGCATTTAAATTTATTACATTATACAAAACGTTTGAAAATGTATTTTCTATTTTAAGCTATAAAAGATTTTAAATCGGCTATTTTTATTTATTTTTTTATTCATTTATATACTAACACATCAAACGTGTCACGTTTTCGATTTGGGAGAACTTTGCGCCTGAAATATATATATATATAAATGTTGTAACTGAACAACGATGAAAAATATTTTTTTTTGTTTCCTTCGATACTAGAAAGAGCTTTCTGTGATACAGTATTAAATTACTTATTTAAAAAGTCATTATGTAGAGTCATTAAGTTATTTCGAAGCAGACGATGCGAAAAAGGAGAAATACCCTCGCCGGGACTCGAACCACGGACCTCTCGAATACCCGCAGAGTGTGCTGACTACTACACCACGAAGGCATCCTAAGAAGGCGGGGGAAATACCTTAGATACCCCCTTTTTAAAGGGCGACTGGGGATTAAGCGATCAGTCTCCAAATCCTGGTGTTAGACAATAATCACCCACCACCTATTTTTAGTTCCATCGCCAGTGTAGAGATATTAGGTTATTTCGAAGCAGATGAGAAAAATGAGCAATACACTCCCCGGGACTCGAACCAGGGACCTCTCGAATACGCGCCGAGTGTGTTGACTACTACACCAGGAAGGCATGCTAAGAAGGCGGGAGAAATACTTTATAATTAAATCTGTTCATCTTAGTAACACTTGAGATCAGCTTATTTCATACTCCTAACGTCGTAAATAAAATAAATAATACAAAAAAAAATAAAAATCTGAAAGGTTTCAAATTTTAAATTACGTCCAAAGGAGCGTTTTTTAATGTTTTCTATGTTGCCTTTATTTATTAAATATCATGTTCTTCGCACTTAAACAATAAAATTCAGTTCAATGGCAATATCGCAAAATAATTTTAAAATGAGTATATCTTCCTAATTTCCGATACACAGTTCCGCGCGCTTTAGATAAAAAGTTTTTTTTCCCGTAGAGTGTTGCCATTGCTCGCTTTTAAATCGTTTGAGTTTGTTCATCAAAAATTCGTTAAAGTTTTACAAAATATGAAATAGATAATAAAACAAATTCCAAATTCGGTCTTCCAAATGCGCCTATTCGGGTGGAAACGTAAGTTAATCAAAAATGGATGTCTCTAAGTACCGTTGTTTTATCACGTTTGGAAAAATATATATACATTTATGCAGATTCTTCATTATTTAATTTCTTTAAATATAATACAGGACTGCGAGACTTGGTGGCAGCAGTTTGAAAAGCAATACAGTCGTTTTATTGCGATTCAACGCAAAATCGGAAAACGAAAACAATAGTCCTTCAGGGACAAAGCCTCATTGAACTAATAATTTGTAGGATGTAGACTGCAAAATTTCTAATTCTACTTTTAAGTACACTGCAGTAGGGTGCATTGAAATTGAAAACTTATACAATTAAAAGTAAGTTCTGCAGTGATATAAACATTACAAACTTCTTTGCATACTTACTTTTATTTTTATCTAAACTGTAGTATACTATTTTAATAACCTGAAGTTTCTATCTTACGTTATTTTGAGCGAAATCTGACTGAGCAAACAGACCTTGAAATTTTTAAAACTAGAATCAAATGTAAGTTTTTTTTTTAATTATTGAGCAATGGAGATTCATTTTTATGAATTGGCAACAGTAGACATTTTAGTTGCAATAGCACTCACGGAAATTCAATGCTGCTAGCAGTATGGGTGTATATTAATGTTATGTTAATAGTAATCTAATAATTGTAACACCCAATGGAAATGTACACAATAGGGACCATGTATGTAATGTAAATTTATAATGTCGATTGGTACTACATTGTAATAATCAATATTTTAATAGTATTTATAAATTCAGTATAATAGTACGAGTACTGCAGTTGTAAATGTTATCCCATCTGGATTGCCATAAAGGCTTCTATCGTAGTTGGCAGTCTGATAATTCACGTTCGCAATGTCTTGGTCTCCTACATGCCATGAGCTCTGGCTATAAGACGAGAGGCCACACTACCAAAGGTCAATTAATTGAATGAAAAAAATATATCTAACGTATTTAGTTTATGCCTTTAGTTTTTATGTCTTTCATTTTATGCCTTCAGTAGGTATTAGTTACATTTAAGAAGAAAAAACTAAACATTTGCATGAATTATTAGTCCAAAGGGGCTTTGTCCTTGAAGGATTATTGTTTTCGTTATTCAATTTTGCGTCGGATATATTAAAAATCTGAATCACTTTTCAAACTGTTGCCACCAAATCTTGCAGCCTTGTATTATTTTTAAAGAAATTAAATAATGAAGAATCTGCATAAATGTATGTATGTTTCTCCAAATGGGATAAAACAACGGTACTTAAAGCCATCCAATTTTGAATAAGGTACGTTTCCACTCAAATATGCGCATCTGGAAGCCCAAATTTAGAATTTGGAATTTGCTTTATTATCTATTTTATATTTTGTAAACCCTTAATGAATTTTTGATGAACAAACTCAGCGGATTTAAAAGCGGCCATGGCAACACTGTATGGGGGGGAAACGTTTATCTAAAGCTCGCGGAACTGTGTGTCGGAAATTCTAAAGATAGACTCATTTTAAAATTATTTTGCGATATTGCTGTTGAACTGAATTTTAGGGTTTAAATGCGTAGAATATGATATTTAATAAATAAAGGTAACGCACAAAGCATTAATGGACGCCTTTGGACGTAATTCAATATCTGAAATCTTTCAGATTTTTTATTTATTTATTTATTTATTTTTTAATCTTGAATAGTAAGCTGTTCTTCAAGGTATTGTACTTTAATCTGACGGTTTCAGATTGTATTTGTAAATGTATTTGACTTTGCCTATTTCTTTTTGCTTGTATTTGTGTAAAAAAATAAAAATAATTAAAATTTCAACGGTTGTAGGTTTTTCTAAATTTCTTTCACCTTCATTACCCCTAATCTGTAATTAACGTTGTTTTCCATTTCACGGTGACTATTCGACAGCTTTGAACATCTTTTCCTCATTTTAAATTCTTATTTCTGCTAATAGATTTAAACTTCGTCAAGCAAAAGTATGTTTTCCTCTAAATTTGACTTAAGTGTTCGAAATGCAATTTTTAAAATGCCACTATAGTATTCATTAATATGGGTATATTAAATTGCATATTATTATTCGGTTAATTGCAGTGTGTTAATATATTAACTGAAAGCAACACTGAGTTTTTTCTGTGCTTGAGGTCAATGGATTATGTTGTTACAAATTTTGCACGTACGTAAATTATTTTAGTGAAATTACATATGAAGCTGTAGTATTTTTTTTTAAAAATGTAACATGGAATGGTTGAAAGAGACGAAATTTTGCCGTAAAAATAAGAATACAGACTGAAGTCTATTTAGTTTTGAGTAAATGGTTATCTCGCTTAATTGACGAGATATCGTTAAGCTGGCGATGGTTTTGGCTACTAATGTTTGTAATAATTTGGCAAAATATCGCCTTTAATCACCAAACCTGGCGACCATTTGGCTACATGGTTTTTCGGTCACTGTGTAACTGTAAAGAGTATTGTAATTGAATAACTGTAAGTGATGTCTATATGTAACTGTAACCGTATCCGGCCGCCATATGCCTTCTGGTAATTTCGAGAAGTGGCAGGTAGTAGAGATTTCTCAGCGGCCGGAGGAAAACGATATAACGGAGAGAACATCTTCTAAGTTGTTTAGTTCAGCGTGAGTTCTGAGTATTGAGATATCTCCGTAGGACCTTTTTTGCCTTTTCAGATGCGTTTTGAATTACGCTCCGTTTAACGTTATTATTAGTGTAAAGTGTAACTAGTGATGATGATTATGTTCTGTGACACTGAGAAAAGCTGTAGCAATATTTCTGTGGTAATTTCCACAACTTTAAAGTTGTTCTTCTGGTAAAAATGAAGTTTATCTAGCTGTCATCATTTCTGTGGACATCCCGTGTATGGAGAACCCGTACGCACGCAATAATGTAAATATTAAGCCAGAACCTCCCTCATGTGATGTAAGAATAGTAAATTCAATAAAGAGACAAACGAATTATAATGCTAAATATTAGCTTGAAATTAGGTTATCATATTCAGTAATCTCTTCATTAACATTATAAGGTATATCTCCCACATTCTTAGCGTGCCTTCGTGGTGTAATGGTCAGCACAATGAGCCGGTATTTCAGAGGTCCGTGGTTCGATTCCCGGCGAAGGAATTGCATATTTTTCATGTCTCCTGCTACTAAATAACCTAATGTCTCTAGACTGGCGCCCGAACTAAAAGGGCTGTATATGATGACTCTCCACACCCAGGATTTGGCGACTAGGTCCCCTAAAACCCTAGTCGCCCTTTAAAAAGGGGAGTATATAAGGTATATCTCCCACGTTCTTAACGTGCCTTCGTGGTGTAATGGTCAGCACACTGAGCCGGTATTTCAGAGGTCCGTGGTTCGATTCCCGGCGAAGGAATTGCATATTTTTCCTGTCTCCTGCCTCGTAATAACCTAATGTCTCTACAACATATACATATGCAAGTATATCCTGAAGAATCTCTGTCGAATTCTTACATTTATAATGTACACCTATAGGTTTGATGAGCAATTTTCGTTCTCAACATATAGCGGCATTATATTTTTATAAATTCATACGCAAGTTTTTTTTTGTCATATTGCTAACTTTTGCACTAATTTGATTTCATAGTCCTTTGTAAGTGACATATCCAAAGTGATTTATTTCCGATTTGCCTTTTTCCGTGGCCCATAGGGACCAGTTTTGTACGTATTAGGGTTAGTTAATCTGCTATGTTAACAGGAAGGAGCAGAAAAACAAATCAACAGGATCTTATACTTCCTACTCCATATTAAACTGTAAATTTTATATCTTCTTAATTTACTGATCTATTTTTAGACACATTTAAAATCGTGAACGTGCAGGACATATACAGGGTGTTTCTAAGTGAATATCGGAGTTTTAACGCTTTGTGGTATTTATTACGTAAAAATTAAAATTATAATCAATACATGAAATGAAATAGCAACTCAAGCAGTTGTAAGGTTTATCCGAAGTTTATAACAGTTATTTTTAAGCTCCTTTCCTATCCCTCCTAACTTCAGCTTAGAGCTCCTTACCAGAATGAGTTTTTAGAATCGCGTTAAATGCAAATGAGAAAGAGTGGTATTTAAGTCGAAGTTCCTCTGACTTCGGTAGAGAGAATTATTATTCCTGAATAGCGCGCGTTTTCCTTTTGGCTACGTCCCTCTATGCGGTTACTACGCTCAGCCGTATTACGTACCCTTGATAGCTTCGCTAGCTAATTTAATATTACAGGCCAACATGTTTATAATTGTGTTACTATCGGCTAAATGTCTTTAGTTAGTCATTAGTTAAGTTTTTATTTCTTACACTTTTGAGTTTCAACCTAAGTGGAGGCTTTGTTGTACGCTCTGAGAAAGGGGCCATCTGTGAATCTTTATTTTAAGCAATAAAGGGTAAATAACCCTTCTTGAGTTTACGTCTCCCTTTTTGAACTTACGCGATTATTCGCTTAGCTGTTTACTAGTTTCCTCAACATTTAGTTATTAGATAAAATGTGAGAATATCTACACAGTTATAGCTACAAGCTTATAAGTGTTCAATGTGAGCATCTTTCGTCACACGGCACACATCAGATCGATATCCTAGTTTTTCCCAGACGTTGATTAGTGTTTGCGGTGTAATTGTTGCAACAGCTGCCTCAACTTGTATCTTAGGTACGGTAGGTCAGCTGGCAGTAGAATCACATACACATGATATTTTATGAACTAACTCACACGATCCTTTATGAACTCAGCACTCTCTTTACTAAGCCTTGGTTGTTCCGTACTCTTCCCTTTTTAAAGGCTTCCAGTATTTTCAAACTGGTGATACTATCTATGGACGTGATTATCACGTGGAGATCACATCTAAACTTAATCCAGGACGCACGTTGCATAGGAACTACAGATTCAGTCTTTGCAAACTGCAGAATACAAAAAGCTTTCTGTTCACTAGTCGCCATTTTTGCAACTAGAGCTTTCTGGCGCATGCGCGTACCAAAAACAGAACTGTTTGAGTTGATCTTTCATGTCATGTATAATTATGATTTAAATTTTTACGTAATAAATACTGTAAAGGATTAAAACCTCGATGTTCATTTAAGTCCACCTTGTATTTCCCAATTCCCCGGGTTTCCCAGTTCCCAGTTTTTCCAGTTATTTAGTTAACGAGATATATTTAGAAGCGATTTTAGCTTCTCAACAGCGCTTTGATCTCAAACTTGTGGAATAAGCAAAGAACAGTCAACTTAAGTTTCAAATTCAAGTTCAAATTTCATTTCAAATTAAGTTCAAGCAAATGCTTTGAAATTGTTGCTTGCGTACAGGTTCGTTCGTAATAGATTGAATGCACCAGTCCGATAAAAAGTTAATAAATTTTATTCCAATCGCAAGAAATATAACAAAAAGCTGGCTTCTTCCTCATTAAAGATATTCGTGCAATATGACAGTATCATGCAAAATAAATAGTAGCTATATTTTAAAGTACTAAAACGTTCAATAGAACGCAATTCGTGGCTCAGAGAAAGCTAATCCGAACAACAAAATTGCATCAGCGAAGTAAACAACAACAGTTCACTTATAACAACTGAGCTGAGATGTTTCTCTCCGGCTTTTATAAATTTTTAAATCGGCTGCGAGAGACAGTTCTAACAATTTCTGGAAAGCCAAAAAAGTAGAATTGCAGTTACGGCAACTCCGTTATATTTACTAAAATTAAAAAATAAATTGTGGAGATAATCTTTTATTGAATGTTAAATGCACATATTTTTACTTTTCCGGCGTAACTTTCTCTTGCAATATGTCACGCGCTGCATTGCACTAAGAAACAAAACAATTTTAATGCTATTTCTATTAAAAATATCTAACTAAATATAAAATTCGTAGCAATATTTAAATGCCGAGAGAGGTAGAAAATCCTCACATAATATGCAGGGTTCCAACCTTCTATCTAACAGCTAAATGTGAGGAACCTCGTACACAGATAAGCGAATAATCGCTTGAGTGCGTGAACAGAGACTTAAGGCTCAAGAAGGGTTAATGACCCTTTATTTCTCAAAATAATAATTAGCACATTCGGCTCCTATCTCGGAGCATACAGCAAAGCCTCCACTTGGACTTAACTCAAAGTAATGAGAACTAAAGCTTAAATAAAGCTTAGCTAAAATCATATAACCGAAGCTATCGAGATTCTAAGCAGTTGGACCCCAAATCTCAAGTAAGTTGGCGAAGCTATCAAGGGCCTAAAGTACGACCGAGCGTAGTAATTAATAGCTTAGAGAGAGACGTAGCCAAAAGGCGAACATGCGCTAATCAGAAACTCTGGCTCTCTAACGAAGTCAGTGAAATTTCGACTTAAATATTAAGCTTACTCATTTGCAGTAAACGCGATTCTGTAAACACATTTTGGTAGGAAATTTTAAGTTGGAAATAGAAAGGATAGGAAAATAGCTCAAGATAATAGCTCAAACTCAAGATAACTGTTAAAAAACTTAGGATAAACCTTACAAATATTTTCCAATAATATCCAAATTATATGCACATAATTCAAAAACTTCTTACATTGTTCCAGATTTCCTTAACTATGGAAAACAGAAATCATGCAGTGGAACGAATATAATTAGGTCAGATCGAACAGAAGACTATACCTTCCTTTCAAATATTTAATTTCGAATAGTAACGCACCTACGAAATCTCATTAGACTCTTCAAAACGGAATGTTTACCTCTAGTCGATGATATTTATGAATAAATAATGAGTAAAAAATCAATTCGAATTAAACAGGAATATGATTAATAATTTCATCGATGTCTGTCTTAAACATTGATTTTCATTCTTTCAAGATTAGTCTAGAGACTAGAAAGTGTCCTGTTTCCGGTACATTGAGCTTTGCTTTCGGAAGACAAAAGTTATCTCATTAATGCTCATCGAAATCAGTCTTGTTAACGAGTCTGAGCAAGCTAACTATTAGTCGAATCTGACTGCTGTTAATGGAAATCCTCTGAGTAATTATCTGCGCAGGAAGTCAGGTTCCAGAGATGAAACGGCAGCTTCATTTGATTTTCAACTGTGGAGACAAAATTAGTCATTCGGAAATGAAAATGCTCGTAATTACCATAGCAACACTCAGACTGCAGTGAAATGAAAGTTGCATAAATTGTTTTGGTTGATGGCACCACGCCTGTTATCTCAGATATCTGTGATTTACTAGTTCAAATAAGGAGATATCGTTTCCTTGCTTATGCTATTATGCTGGTGCGATAGTTCCTATTCTTTTCTATTATTTGGCCTCAAATGTCAAGGATGTCTACTAACTATTAATAGTCTGAAATTACTATGCATCGGAATAAGGAAATAAAAAATTGTTAATACGTAGCATATATAAAACAGGCTTATCGCTGTGATTTCTTTCATTATTGCACATTTTTATTTCCTTGTAAAGGAAGTATTGTAATCGCAAAAATTTTGGGCATCATATTTCCACTGAAATACTCATTTCGACCGTTCCCGAATCTATTTGGATCCTCCTTTGGTGTGATTATTGTGCGTATGGACAGAATAGAGCTTCTTTATAAACCGAATACTAAAATGGGTTTAAAATGATTTCAAAAGAAATATTTTTCGGTGACGTCTGTTCTTACGTATGTATGTGTCTCGCATAACTCTGAAACCATTAGCATTGTAAGTTGGAATTTGGTTCTTTATTTCAATCAGCAGTATCAAACTTATATATATATATATATATGCATGTATAAAAAGGTACCCCCTTTCAGAAAACCTTACACGGCCTTTATTGTCGCAGTAGTTGGTAGGAGTCGTATACTTTCAAACCCAGAAGTGTTAAATAATGAAAATATTCATGTTTGGGCAATGTCAAATTTAAAAAAGATCTGGAATGTTTCAGATTTTAAATTACGTCCAAAGGGGCGTTGTTTTTAACGTCTTGTGTGTTTACCTTTATTACTCCAAAGGGGCTTTGTCCCTGAAAGACTATTGTTTTCGTTTTGCCATTTTGCACCGGAAATATTAAATGTCGGTTCATTTTTCATGCTGTTGCCACCAAAAATTGCAGCCCTGTACTATACTTAAAGAAATTAAATAACAAAGAATCTGCATAAATATACGTATTGTTGCGAAAAATTCGGCGGTTGCGCCTGTATGTAAAATTGCCGGCATAGCACTAGGGTTGCCATAAAATAGTGTATGGTAGGGTTGTCAGATTGGCGACTTTATCGCCCATTTGGCGACCAAATCGGCGATATCCCATGGTCCAATCGGGAAGCTTCTAGAATAACTTCCTGTCGAGATATTTCTCGAAACGTGTGGAACCTAAGGAAAAGCTATATAAACCCCTGCGTTTCTGAGAGCCGGTATTGTGAGAATTGTCAGAATAGCTGCTTACTGTGAGTGCTAAGCTACGCGAGAGTTTTGTGAACGGAAAGCGATCGAGATAGTGCTTTGCCGTGAAGCTACCTTTACAGTATAGCTTGACAGTGTATTGGTGATTGTTTCACGGTGTTTATTATAAGCTTAGTGTTGCCGTGAAGCTACCTTTACAGTTACAGTCTGAAGCTGTGTTGCTGATTGTTTCAGCGTATTTATTGTAGATTTTCGACGCTTTTAAAGGTAATTTTGGAACTGTGCTGTAAATAGTAATTCTTGTAAATAAATTGTGCTTTTTTTTTGTTCTGCATTGTGTTTTCATCGGATACTCTCAAATCCACGAACCCGTATAACGCAACAGTATGTTTCAGGCATTGTGATAAAAAGACGGTACCTAGAGCCATCGAAATTTGAATGATGTAATCCTGCTGCGAATATGGGCATCTGAAAGTCCAAATTTGAAGTTTGTTATATTATCGATTTCATATTTTGTAAAACTTTAACGAATTTTTGATTAACAAACTGAAGGATTTCAAAGTGAACAATGGCAGCGTTGTACAGGAAAAACATTTTTATCTCCAGCGCTTGGAACTGTGTATAGGAAATTTCAAAGATAGGCTCATTTTAAAATTATTTTGGGATATTGTTCTTTAACTGATTTTTATGGTTTAAGTGCGAAGAACAAGATATTTAATAAATAAAGGCAACACGCAAAATGTAAGAAAAACGCCCGTTTGGACGTAATTTAAAATCTGAAACATTTCAAATTTTCGTGTTTTTAATTTTATTTATTAAAAATACTCTTCGCATTTAAATCAGGAATATCTGAAAATAATTTTTAAATGAGCATATCTTTAGACTTTCCGATACATTGTTCCACGCGCTAAAGGTAAAGAAGGTTTTTTTCCTTTTAAAAAATAAATAAATAAATAAATAAAAAGGTTTTTTTTTTCTTTTCTTTTTTTTTCCCATAGTTTTGCCATTTTTTTTCCCCAAAGTATTGCCATTGCTTGCTTTTGAATCCTTGAGTTTGTTAGTCAAAAACTCATGTTAAAGTTTTACAAAATATGAAATAGATAATAAAACAAATTCCAAATTTCAAATTTGGGCTTCCAGATGTCTGTATTTGGATGGAAACGTACGTTATTCAAAATTGGATAGCTTTAGGTACCGTTGTTTTATCACAATGCGAGAATCATACCATAGTTATGCAGATACTTCATTATTACTTCCTATAAATATAATACAGGACGATAATGTTTAGCGGCAACAATTTGAAAAGTGAATCGGCCATTTATAGTGAACCAACGCAAAGTGCCAAAACTAATGAGTCCTTCAGTAACAATGCCGCTTTGGACTAAAAATAAAAAATCTTAAAGGTTTCAGATTTTAAATTACGTCCAAACAGGTGTTTTTTTTTAACATTTTGTGTGTTACCTTTATTAATTAAATATCACGTTCTTCGCACTTAAACCATAAAATTCAGTTCAAGAGCAATATCGCAAAATAATTTTAAATTGAGCATAACTTAAAGTTATGCTTCCGAGTTAAAATTACGATACACAGTTTCACGCGCTGGAGATGAAAATTTTTTTTTTCTGTACAACGTTGCCATTGCTCGCTTTTAAATTTTTGAGTTGGTTAATCAGAAATCCGTTACAGTTTTACCAAATATGAAATCGATAATAAAACAAATTCCAAATTTCAAATTTGGGATTCCAGATGCCTATATTCGCAGTAGGATTACGTCATTCAAAATTGGATTGATCTAGGTACCGTTGTTTTATTATATTTCGAGAAACATACAAACATTTCTGCATTTTCTTCATTATTTAATTTCTTCAAATACAATACAGGGCGATAATATTTGGTGGCAACAATTTGAAAGTAAAACGAACATTCAGAGTGATTTGACGCAAAATCGCAAAGCGAAAACAATAGTCCCTCAGAGACAAAGACCGTTTGGACTAATAATTCTCGACAAATAGCGAAAAATAATTTTTAATGCGGTCTTCCTGTATACTTACATTTGGAGAAGTTTTATACTCATTATGAAAAAATAAAATTATAATTCGCGTATACTTATTAAGCTTGCCTAATGTGTGAAAAGAACTGATATCAGGGTACTTCATTCCAAAATTTGCAATTTTTAATGTTATTTTCGACTTGCTTTGAAGGATCATTTAATTAAGTTAGAATGATTCTAGAAACTGTTTAAATGAAGTGCAACAAAAATTGCGTAGAATTTTATAGGTGGTAAAAGGAAATCATGGGAGAAAATTAATTGTGCACACTTACCTCTAAAATTTATATTACGTCTTGTATTTGGCAGTTCAAATAAGAATACCTTGAAACATTTCATAAAAATGAAAAATGGTTTCAGCAATTTTTACAGACAAATAACCTTACTCAAATTTGGTAAAACGTCATAAGAAATAAAATAGAAAAAAAGAAATTAAGCTTATAAAAACACTTTACAATTTAACAATTCTAAGGGTATAAATATGTTTAAAGAACTTAAAATTTCGACGGAGGACTACTTGAGATCTACTTTATCATTTTACTAAATTTTACAATCAATGTCTGAAGCCATGAAATATTTATACGTATTTTTTAATTCTGCAAAATAAGTGATAAGAGACGGGGAACGTGGGCCTTTACCATAGCGGTTAATCAGTACGGCACCACTCCCATCCTTATCTAGAGAACAGCATTAACATAGGTAACTAGTATCACAAATAAAGCATGGTCCAATGTACATAGCAGAAGTAATTACATCTAGAAGAATAACATATAAACTATATAACATATGTAATATTTACAGACTGTGAGCGTCTATACTACCTTCGGAAGTGATGCATTAGCAGAGGTACAAAATGCATACGCATACTAAAAATGCGTGCACATATTATGTGACATATAGGATAAAAATAGTACACTCGTTCAATACAGAAATGCGGATGTAATACATAGAGCAAAACGCAGTAATGGAATATACAGTCATACGTATAAGGCAGTCAACAGCCAACTGCTAAATAACAATTAAGTAAATATTCTCAGACTGTAAGGTACTATTTCTGCCGCCTTCTTAGCATGCCTTCTTGGTGTGGTGGTCAGCAAACTCGGCGAGTATTCGAGAAGCCCATGGTTCAAGTTCAGGCGAGGGCACTGTTCATTTTCCATCTCTGCTACTTCCAAAATTCTAAAATGAATCTACAGTGGTGCCCGAACTAAAATATAGTGGGTGACAATTCCCCACCACCACGATTTGGCGACTGTGTCCCCTAATCCCGAGTCGCTCTTTAAAAGGGGGAGTATATAAGGTATTTCTCCCACCTTCGTAACATGCATTCGTGATGTAGTGGTCAGCACTCTCGGCGCGTATTCGAGAAGTCCGTGATTCGAGTCCCAGCTAGACTGTCAGGACTGAGTGTTCGGTGTATATTCTTGGCAAACATCTTGGTGAACTCCTTAAGTCATGACTGGAACAGGGAACTGAATACAGCTATGTTCTGGTGGTAGATATTGTGATTAAGTGGTAGAAGAACTGCACTTGAAAAGGATTTAAAATCCTCTTTTATTAGATCACAATTATTTACAACCACTTCCCAACTCGGGAGAGATACAGAAAGTAAAGGCCACACTTGGGTCACAAATGAACAATCAAATTTAAACTAAAACTAAATAGAATTAAAATTAGTCGTTGCTTGCAGAGCTATTACGCGAGGTTTACTTCTAAACTAAATTGTGCGTAGCAAGATTTACTAACACTGACGCACTTGGATTTATTGCAATAAGCAATCACGTAAAGCGCTATGGCTTAGAATTCAACTGCTAGCTAGTCAAGCGAACGTCGAATAGAGTGACCGTGATCTGAGACTAAAAGCTCTCTCACACTGAGAGGTTTCTACCTCTTACTTAAATAGTCGTTGGCTCCACTTTAAATTAGCATAAAACTGAAAACGCGCGCTTCTTCTAACGGGAAGTTGAAAATGAGAAGGGATAGAAAGATTTAAATTAAAATAAAACTTTGTTAGTTTAACTAAAACCTTACAAGAGCATTGCTCATTTTTCATATCTCCTGCTTCAAAAATTCTAAAATGATTCTACAGTGGCGCCCAAACCAAAATGCGGTTGATGATGATTCTCCACCACCAGGGTTTGGCGAATGGGTCCCCTAATCCCCAACCGTTCTTAAAGAGGGGTAGTTTACAAAGTATTTCTCCCGCCTTCTTAGCATGGCTTCGTGGTGTAGTGCACCCTCGGCGCGTATTCGAGAAATCCGTGTTTCGAGTCCCAGCGAGAGCATTCCCCACTTCTCAGATCTCCTGCTTCCAAAATTCTAAAATGATTCTACAGTGGCTTCCGAACTAAAATAGGGTGGATGATGGTTCTTCACCACCAGGATTTGTCGAGTGAGTCCCTTAATCCACAGTCGCTCTTTAAGACGGATGGTATATAAGGTATTTCTCCAGCCTACTTAGCATGACTTCGTGGTGTAGTGGTCAGCACTCTCGGCGCGCACTCGAAAAATCGGTGGTTCGAATCTCGGCAACGGCATTGCTCATTTTTCATCTCTTCTACTTTCTAAAAATACCTAATGTCTCTACAAGATTATATTTTATATTAGTATCTGTAGTGTGTGGTTGAAATAATAATATCTGCAGAACTGCCAAACGTTATTTGAACAATGCGCTATGTATAGCAGTATGTGCGACAGCTGTCTGCAAATGTAACGATTTGAGAGCGTTTTTTTTTCTTTTTTCTTTTTTAAAATTTTATTTTGCCCTTAAGGCTGTGTTTTTATGTGCTTTCTTTCTTTACATTAACATCTTATCCACGTTCGATTTTTTTAAGTCGAGATTATTTTTAGAGTCTTCTTAATATGGTTTTAAAAGAATAGAAATCATTCATGCCATATTATATGTCAAAAATGCAATTTAGTTGTTTTTATATTTAAATGCATAATTTTTCATGTACTTCTTTACATTAGTTTCCCGATCGTTGTGACTTTTACACAGCAAAGGAATAGACTCCTTTACTACGTTTCTGCCTTATGGCACAGAATTTTAATTCATTAAAGTATACACTATTAAATATCGATTTTTTTTTAAATCTACTTAAATCTTTTTCTAAAATATTATTTTTAATTCATTGTTTGCATTCCACTGAGGAAAGTCATGGTGGCATCAAGTTAGTCAGTTATTTCCAAGAAAATGGATTAAGCTTCTTTAAAACGAAATTTCACATTACTATTTTTTATATCCTGTTTCGCCTAAAATCATTTCTCTTCAACTTCTTCTGGATGTCAGTCTTCACTTTGGCTTTTCAGTTTGAAGTCGACAAGCTAACTAAAAAATGGCTTCGTAAAAAGCATCATCTATTATACTTATAACAGAAATTGATGTATTTCACGGCGCTTATGGAATCGTTTATTATTTTCTAAGTTCATTGAACACTCTTTGTTACAGAACTATTTTGTATAAAAACACATATTTTGAAGACTGAAATAATTTTCTCTTCCATGACTTTCACAAAAGTGTACAGAAATATTTCATCGGAGAGGAGATATAAAAAACTGAACAAGGAAAAAAAATCGTTCCACTTTCCGGAACTTATCATATTCAACATTATTAAAAAGAAATTACCAGCCCTTCACACAGCATTAAAATAGAGTGAAATCATGGAAGATAATCCTTGTATTAAAATGTCATGCAAATTTTAACTTAAATTATGTGACAACTTAAATCTCCAATTTTTTTTACTAAAAATATACTTTTCTGGGCACCATAAATTACATCCAAGATGAATATTGTCAGTCGAGCACTAAACATTCAAATTTCTGTTTTTTAGTAATTTCTAAATATAAAGTTAATTCCCAATGATTTAATTGACATTAGATTCTGAATTTTTAGACTATTTGCGTAATCAATCTGCATTTGATTTCTGTATGAGCAATTTGTTTTCTTGATTTACAGTGTGTGAAGGTTTTTACCCGCTTTGTTTGAAAGATTTTAATATAATTTTCTAAATTAATATTTGATTTAATCAATATTCTTTTTGAAAATTAGGCACGGAAGCCATAAACAATGCAATAAATAAAAATAGAATGCTCCTGTACCTAACCTAATTGCATGAGCTGATCAGATAAAGACTAATTTGGCAGAACAAACAAAATTTACTTTTCATAGGATTACTTTGAGACTCATTTTGAGATGTATGTAGACATTACCAGAAATAAATTTAAATAGAAGGGATAAATTTACTAATGAAAAGAGTAAAAATTAGATGTTTTTAATCAGCAATAAAAATTTATTTTTCTAAATAAGCAAAAGAAGGGTTTTTACGTGTACTCTAAACTACCTAAATTTGCAAGAATTTATTTGCAAAGCAAAATTGTAATCCTGCTGATCCATTTAATAAATTTCATTAAAAAAACAGTTATATGAGCATACTTTGGATTGCAATATTTTTTACTTTTATAATAACGTATTTCCTAAATTACATAAGCCATTTTCGAAAACTATTATAATTTTATGTTTTGAAGTTTATTATATTCTATTCCTTCTTCTTCTTCTCTTTTCTTTTCCCTTTCTTCTTTCCTTTTCCCTTTCCATTGCTTTTCCCTATCCTTTTCCTTTTCCATTGCTTTTCCCTATCCTTTTCCTTTTCCAATTACCTTCCCTTTCCCTTTCTTTTCCCTTTCTCTTTTCTTTTTACTTTCCTTTTCCTCTTTCTCTTTCTGTTCGTCTTTACCTTTCCTTTCCCTCTTTCCGTTTGCCTTTTCTTTGCTTTTTCCCTTTAATTTCTTGACGACAATAATAATGCTTTTCTTCTTTTAAAACACTTTTCTTTTCCGCAACTTATACAGTTTTTTTTTCATATTATCATAACTGCTGAATCAATATATTACATTTTCTTTCCAGTATTACCTCTACTTGCATGGAAAAGAAAGAAAAAAGGTATGAATTTTATATGATGCTGAAATAAATAAATATATTTTTCTCTGATCCACAAGACTTGGTATGTCATGCTTTTCTATCAGTGCTAGGTAATTTCATGTAGAAGCATTCTTTTGGTTGCTGTTTTCTCAGCTATTTCATTCTCATTGGAAAACACTGTATTAGATAAAGCTTACTTGTAATCATTCCATGCCTTTAAATCAGCCCATTGATTACATTGATTACCTTAGTAAAGCATAATTTGATCTAAAACTCTAATCATTCATGCTTAACACAAAATATACGGAAAATTTATTTACTTCAGAATATAAAACTAGCTTTCAATTTAAACAGACTTTCGTTGCCCAAATTATAATATAAGCTTCAACTCAGTTATCAGTCCCAGATCATCATTACATTATAATTGCCCTGGATGCTTGAGAAAGGTCCAATACAATTTTATTAATCCATCATAACCTTATTTATTTCTCATAAATATAAGATAAAGGCTTGTTAGATACCCCTGAAAGATCTCGAGGGAATCGTCAACAGTCTCAATGAAAGTCGTTTGCATATTGGCCGGTATGCGAACCATCTTGATATTTTATTCTTTTTATTATGATAAATTTAAATTGCGTTCACAAAATGTAGATTTTATGAAGTATGGCGGTTTTGCTGCATATAACACATGTTTTTCTGTCTTTAATATTAATAGTATACATACTGCATTAAGAAAAGCAGTGAAATACCTTAGACCAGATGTTTCCGTAGGAGAAATGGATATATTTATACTGACGGTTAGGGTTGTGGCTGCGTAAGGTTTTAGTTAAACTAACCAAGTTTTATTTTAATTTAAATCTTTTCTATCTCCTCTCTGCTTCAACTTCCTGTCAGAAGAAGCGCGCGTTTTTAGCTTATGCTAATTTTCGAAGTTCAGCCAAGCACTATTTAAGCCAGAGGTAGAAACCTCTCGGTGTGTGAGAGCTTTGCCTCAGATCACGGTCACGCCGCTCAACGTTCGCCTGACCAGCTAGCAGTTTAAATTTATAAGCCATAGTGCTTACTACGTGATTGCATTGTAAAACAAATTAAGTACGGTAGTATTTAGTATACCTTGCTACGCACCCTTTTCGGTAGAGGCCAACTTCCGCGAATTGCTCTGCGAAGCAAAGTTTGATTTAAGTTACATTTAAATTTATTTAAGTTTATTTGATTGTTAAGTTCGACCCAAGTGTGGTCTTTTACTTTCTGTATCTCTCCCGAATTGGGAGGTTTGTTATTAATAGTGATTTAATAAAAGAGGATTTCAAATCCCTTTCACGTGCAGTTAGTTATTCTCCAGCCCAGCAGTTACATCAGAACATAGCGTACCTTCCGCTCCCTGTTCCAGTTCAGGACTTAGAACTTGAGGATAAGAACCCTTTACAGAAATTACCATGTTTCCAAAAAGGATACACAGAACACAAAGTCCTGACAACTGTAAGATTTACCCTAAGTTTATTAACCGTTATTTTAAATTTTTTATCTTTACTATCTTATCCTAATTTCAGCTTACAATTTTCTGCCAGAATGTAAATTCAGAAGCTCAGTAAATGCAAATGAGAAAGAGTGCTATTTAAATCGATACTTCACCGACTTCTAGAGAGAGAGTCTGATTCCCTAACTAGTTCCAAGTAGGAACTGATTGTAAATAGTCTGAAAAATAAAGGATTGTGAACCCTTCTTAAGTCTTACGTGTTTTGTTAAGACTCTTAAGCGATTATTCGTTTGTTAGTGTTCGTGGGGTTCTAAGTTAGATCTTTAGAATTAAATAAATAAAACCTCACGTGACAATATAATTGGTGCAGCATATGTGGTTTACTTTTTTGGTACACAAGAATACTATGGCAAAATTAGACTTGAACCTTACAGTTCGGTTTATCAAGCCGAATTGCTGTTATCATATTTGCTCTTAAATGGATTGAGAGAAAACCTGACTGTAAAAGCATATACTAATATATATGTGCAGACTAATTATCTGGCTTAGAAGCACTAACAGATGTCAATAACACTAATATTTCAGTCTCTTATAGTTGTAAAAGTTACGGATATAAAGTATTTCTCCCGCCTTCTTTGCATGACTTCTTGATGTAGTGGTCAGCACTCTCAGCACGTAACCGAGAGATCCGTGGTTCGATTCCCGACGAGGGCATTGCTCATTTTTCATTTCTCCTGCGTCGAAATAAAATCCTAATGTCTTTACAAGGAAATACATGAAGTGAAAATGAACTGGGTGAAAGCCCCATATAGGTGTTACAGGCAATGAGAGGGACGATATGCTGGCGGAAGAGGCTGCTATGGGTAATGCCGGGTTATTAAATTGATTTTGCACTGAGAAATTTTACCTAGACTATCAGACAAAAGTTAACTAATTGAAATTTACTTGCCGAAAGTTTAATATTATCAATACTTATTCAAGTAGTGTCGCAAAATTTTAAATTAAGTCAGTCATATTATTCGAAATGTCAATAGAATGCTGATGTCAAAAAACATTACTTTTACGCAGGAAATTTATGATATAAAATTTTAACTAAACATTAAAAACAATTTTCTCATAAATAAAGCAGAGATATAAATACTTTACTGCATATGCATTGTATGTATTACCGCTAATTACGGAAATCAATTATTCAACAAAT
The DNA here is from genome assembly GCA_000611955.2 of Stegodyphus mimosarum. Taxonomy (NCBI): domain Eukaryota; kingdom Metazoa; phylum Arthropoda; class Arachnida; order Araneae; family Eresidae; genus Stegodyphus; species Stegodyphus mimosarum. The sequence continues at coordinate 349,106 of KK121847.1, forward strand.
TATCTAGATAATCTGCAGATAAACTAAGGTGATCCGTTAAAGTGCGGGAATTTGTTTCATTTCACAAATCACTTTGATAATCCTCATACTTAGATAATCCGCAAGTTTAGTTGAATTTTCAGCTCCTAAACTCGGTAGAAAATTACTCATCTCAGCTCCAGAATACCGTTCAGTGTTAAACATTTCTTGAAGGCGAAATTATGTCAAGCTGCTAACCCATAATCTAGCCAAAACATAAAGCTGGCTACTCTGAACAATACAATCAGGAAACAGACATTCCCATTTCTTAGTACTATAGGACAACAGCAAATACTTGGCTAAGGCATACCTCTAGAAAAAAACAAATAAAAATCTTAAGATTTATGACTATGGAGAGGTTTCCAGTTTTGGCAGCATAGGCATCTTACTAGAATTTCTGTCACCGCTTTTTACTTCCTTGCACAAGTAAGGGAATTATTGTAATCAGGAAAACATCCGGTCTCATATTTCAAGGGAAATACCCATTTTGATAGCTATCGAATGCAATTTAGCGATGTTTTTGCGTGACATTTGTACGTAAGGACAGAATAAAGGACTTCTTTTCCCAAAGAATTGTAAAACTGATTTAAAATAGATTCAGAAGAGATTTTTTTTTCATGGCGTCTGTATGTACGTACGTATGTATGTATCTCGCATAACTTAAAAACGAGTAGCCTCAGAACGTTGAATTTTTGTATATAGGTTTGCTATAATATGCAATTGTGCACCTCAATTTTTGGTTTCAATCTGCCGCACCAGAAGTATATAAACATATATATAACCACTATGTTACTCAGCTCCATGAGCTCATTTTTCTTATTCTTATATGTTGGTAAATTGCGCATTTTTTGCTTTAAATATTATTGAATTATGTTGTTTTTATCTTCCGGTTAAGGTTTTAATGCCTTTCGTTAATCTGCATGCAATAGTTGTAGAACATCAACAATTTAAAAGTTATTTAAGTGCGGCTAAGCCTGATTTTTGTTTACCACAAGAGCCATATTTGTTTACATTTGAACCTTAAGACAATAGTAGATTCAGTTTCTGCACCTTCAATATCTTTTTGACGACTGGGACCAAAATTGATGTATAAAAAACCACTTTTATGAACCGAAAAATATGCCTTGTTGCTTTCTGGCCGACTTGCTTGTTTTTGTCCAGAAACTCTAATTTTAATAGTAAAATGTCTTCTATTTGTATTTTTTAACTATATTTGGTGCTTTATCTTTTTCTGTATTTTTTAATTTTCAATGAAGATATTTTTAGTTTTTATGTATTTTTGCCTTGTCGTGAACTGAGAACGGAATTAATTGAATGAGAAATATATCTCTAATGAAATTCGAGGAATTTCGAGTGTTTCGTATTATCAGCAAGTACTATCACCAGTCAGTCTTGGACAAATGAGAATTCTTTACGATTAGCGCATGCGCATTAGGTAAGCGGCACTGAATCGGCTGTGAAAAACTGTTTCTTTTTTATTTGTTTAATTTCTTTTATGCATCGTCTTAGATTTATTACAGTATTTGAATAGAACATGTGGCAACGATTAGATAATTTTTCAGATGATTTAATTTTTGTGCATTCTGAGTTATAAAATGAATGAGATAAACGCTGTTAAGTGATTCTAGCGCTATAGTGTGGCTATGGTAAACAAATATATTGCATTTTAAAGAGTTCATTTATTCTATTGCGGTTTATGCTCTATCGACGAAGTAGATTTAATTCAATAAGTTTAAATGAAAAGCAGGAAAAATGCTTAAAATTTAATATTCCGTACAAGGAAATTATATGGTGTATACATCAGATTCTTTCCTTTTACGGTCAAAGGCATACAGCCTTTCACGGGGGAGATTAAGAACTGAATCCGCGATTTTGGGAAGAAACCAAATCAAAATTCAAGCAAGCCGTAATCAAACAAAGAACGACTATTATACGTCCAACGGCAAAGCAGGAACTACGTCAAGAGACGAGAAAAATACCCAGAAGTTACTGCGATGAACAAAAAAAAAATGTCAATTACACTGCCATTTGTAAACGTTAAGATATGATAAATTTTAAATAAAAATCATGTATGTGGAAGATTATGCTTCAATTAATATCAAACGGATTTAACTCAGTTACTCTCTGCACTTACATGTCAACTCTTTAAAAAACACAGCTTAATTGGGCAAAAAGAAAACAAAGACTAAT
>KK121847.1:351512-371541 GCA_000611955.2 Stegodyphus mimosarum
TTATTTATTATTACTATTATTATTATTATTATTATTATTATTATTATTATTATTATTATTATTACCACCATTGCCATTATCATTATCATTATTATCATCATCATCAGCAGCAGCAGCAGCACCACAGGTGCTATTAGTTTCGGTATTCACTTTTTTGTCCATAATGCTTTTGAAGTAAAAGGATGTTGCCGCCAAATTAATTTAAAAGAAATAATATAGCGAATGTAAAAGAATGCACGTCAACGCAAGCAGAATATGTTCACTCCAAATGTTATTGAAATGTTTTATTTAAAAAAAAATTATACAATAGAAATAAAAATAATATATGGGGCAATACTGAACAATTTCTAGAAATCTAAAGATATGCTGTTTTTTTTTTTAAATATTTAGTGATTTTGCTACTGAATTTTATATGGCGTGTGTGCGAAAAAATTATGCTTAATAAATAAAGTTCAAAAGACGAAAAACATTGATTGCATAGGTCAGCTTATTAAGAAAATGAACATTAATTTGGTAAATTGAGAAAAGACCGGAAAAACAGAAAAATGCACAGCAACATTTAACACTCTATCAGAAACTAAAACAATATGCTAATTTTAAAACACTTTACTGTTGACTTTGATGTGGCGTAAGTGGGAAGAAAGTGCTAGTTAAAATTAAAGTTAAAAAGACAAAAAGCTTATGTTGGCATTAGTGAGTCCAAAAGTTGCCCGGTAAACTGCGAGCACAGCGAAGGCATACAAAAAAACCTATCAAAGTTAACATTAAACTTTTTGATGGGACGTTAAAATCTAAATTCTTTCAAATTTTCTTTTATTTATTATCATATTGCAGTCTAAAACTTTATTCGCTTATGCAATTTAATTTATAAAACGTTAAATAGCGGGCAATTTATCTTTGATCTCAAAGTTCCCAAAATAAATCTGAATCAAAGACAATATTTATTTTCACCTAGAGTATAAATATAAGATAATACATCTTTAAAATCAAAGGTAATATAATTTTATAGTTTTTAAATGAAATGTTCAGCAGAAGGATATAAAGACGAAAAACTCAAATTAACCGAGTCTTAGAAAACAGAATAAGAAATCAAATATATTCGAAAATAAAAAGTAAAGGTTTCCAATAGCTGAATAAGGAATGTTTTGAAACTTACCAAAATTCCATGAAGTTGTTCTAGCTAACTAAGATATAAAGCAAATAAATTTTAACATAAATTAAATTTTTGCAGCAGAATATAAAAATTAGAATCTTTTATTACTACTAAAGCAACAAATGCTAGTTAAATAAACGAAATTAACATCGAAACTACATAAAAGTCAAAAATGTCGAGTTCTAATGCTATAAATTTATCACGGATTCAGCAATGCCTTCCATTTTCCAAACGAATCAATTATTCATTATTTTTAATATAAACTTATTAAACTCAAGAAAATAATATTTTCATTAATATAAATTTTATAAACAAGAGAAAACGTGATATAAATTCGATTGCAGTGGCCTTGTTAAATTCATTATAGCTGTGTAACATTAGCATTCAAGCTTAATGTCAAAAAAAGTGAATTTTCTATCTGTTTTAATGAATCTAATTGTGAAATGAACTTCTTTATTTTCAATGCATTTTGTGAATTTATTAAGTGTTATGTATGAAAACTGAACGCTTTTAGCTAAAAGTAACCTAAAAGAAATGAAATTCCTTTTATCAAATTCTACAGAGTTATTATCATTGCATTAAAATATTTATTCATAGGAATTATTTACCCATATTTGTTATAGCTTGCGTAAAGATGTACTGCTTATCTTTCTTCACTTCAAGCAGATTTTAAGAATTTGAGATCTAATTTTAAGAGTGTAGGTTCTAATTTTTTATTACGAGCGTTGAAATGGATATATATCACTGGATAATTCATACGCTGTTTTAAACATTATGTGTTTCAAATTTCGGTGAATACATCATTTTAAACCAAATTGAAAATTAAACTCTAAAATAATTTTAAATTAATGTACACTTTTTGTATCTTTTTCCAAATTTGTTGTGCGGCTTATTCAACAAAATTTGCTGTTTCTGTAGTTTTTTACTACGTTTAATTTGAGGAGAACTTTCATCTAAGTTTTTCAGCAATATTTTACATTTATTTTGCATCAAAGTATTTACATATCGAGTGGTAAACACTAGCATATTTATACTGCAGTTTTTTTCGTATAGCTACTAATAAAATTTAAATTAATATATTAGTTCCTTCCCGGGATTGTTTGAAGAAAAAATCGTTGAAACTCCATTATTTTCATTTTTACTTCCTTGTACGACGTAAAGGAAATATTGTGATTGCGCAAAATTGCGGGTGTGGTATTTCAAAGAAAATATCCATTTCGACCGCTCTCGAATCAATTTGAGCAGTGTTTTCACGTAACACCTCTATGTGCGGACAGAATAAAGACTATTTTTTTTTTCAAAACGAATTGTAAAATGGATTTATCCCCTTAACTGCCACGGAAAAAGAGCAAGATTCACTCCCCAGTGCCACCGTTTCTTATACATGCGCGCGTAGTTATGCGATGTATTAGGGGGGAAATAAGTGCACATTTTGCTGTCTAAAACTTCTTTACTTTCACAAAATAAAGAATAAAAGAAAAAATTAAAATACAAAATTTAATGTTTACAGTAAAAGTGTAATAAAAAAAGATGGAAGTATAATAAAAAATGATGTTTGTATAATAAACAAGATAATAAAAAAGATCCCCCAAAAAATGGAATTTCGATCAATTTATTTTTAAACCAGTGAAATCTAATGTCAGGTTTCAGTATTATACCTTATAAAATCAGTATATCCAAATGGAAAGCGTGGAGGTTGCATAGGCAAATTTTTCATATTAAGTCGTACCCAGCATCGAGCATCTTTCAAAAAATAGTCACAATCCTCTTCATCTAACGTAATATCATATTCTGAGGTGCCCGATCCTGAAGATAACGGAAAGTATTCATCTATTTCACTGCCGTACATATTCGTAAAAAAGTACCTGCTACAAACAAGTAAACGAAAACGGCAGACACGCAATAAAAATACGTTTTACTGAAACAGAAACATGACCAACAACTAGGCAGTCATTACCTGCACCATTTCAGAAACATCCCCCTCTCCAAATCTTCCCCCTTCTCTAAAATAGTATCCTTTGCATGCTCTGTTAAGGTCATTGTAGTGTTGCATTCGAAAGCTTTGCGATTAATTTTACTGGTAGCAGCGCAAAGGAAATGATAGCATTTCGGAAGGGCGTATATAATACGCCCGGGGCAGTTAACGCATCGGCTGAGCAAGGCGTATATATACGCCCGCGGCAGTTAAGGTGTTAAATTTGACCCAGAGAAGATTGTTTTCCTGGCGTACGTGTACGTACGTATGTATATATTTCGGATGACTGAAAAACGAGTAGGAAGGAGATTGAAATTTGTATATGTGATTACTATAATATGTAATAGCACGTCTCCCCTTTTCTTTGCTGTCGGCCGCATCGAACGAATATATATAATGTGTGTGTAAAATATAAAATATCTAGCTTTATAATTAATATTAGTATTTCAAAATGCTCTCGTCTTTATTCCAGATTTTTTTTTGTTGTTGTTTACGGTGGCAGATTAGAAGACAACTATAGTCAGAAATACAAGCAGAAGGAACAGATATTAGTAGAACTAAAACTAAAAGGTCTGCAGACTAGTCTATACATCGTTCTTCTTGTGCCGAGGTCTCCAGTATTTCTCCCACAAATGCCCTGAGCCCCGTGCAGAGCAATGACTCAAATGGTTCGCGTCCATTTCCTCACGAATGTTGCACAATTGGCAAAGAAGACTTAGCAGTATTTTTATACGGTACAGATACATGGAGAGGCAATTATGGCCAGCAGCAAGGCGAAATTGGCGACAAATTTGTCCCTTGGCCATCATGAAATATTTGTGATTTCCTCAATCCATTTTAGGCCTCTTTGATATTTTCTAATAAAAAATCCTTTCTAAAGGATTTTTTAATTAACCGTTTGGGGTATAAAAAGGAATTGGTTTATCTGGTTTTTAAGCAATTTTTTGCCTTCTTTGCCAATCAACCTCTTTATGGTTTTCAATTAAATCGTTAAAGGCCAGACGAACATTTAAAATATCAGCTAAAACAGGAGCTTCAGATGAGACAATGGTCAGGAAAGCAACCCTAGAATCTAACAGTATAACAGCCCTTGAAAATTTTCAGATTGGCATTGGAGCTGTGACAATGCGATTTGAATTACGGAGATCTCCGAGGCTCAAGGGCCGTTTTAAACCTTTCGACAGGAGTGTAAAATTAGAAAAGCTTGCAGACGACGCCATCATTAATACTGCCATTCAACATGGAGGCGTCTGTAAACACATGTAGCCACTCATTATCTGCGTACAAGTCATGAAGAATTTCCAAGGCTATAGCATTTACAATTAAATTATTTGTTTCTTTCTTAGAAAGCTCACTTGATAGGTTTATTCTAACTAGGTACTTCCCACCTTCAACAGGACATTGTGACTTGATATTTTCCATCTCCCTGTTCGGTCCTAATTGTTCTTTCATAGCAAACACTATCTGAAGGAAACCATACTGGGTTTTAAGGTTCCCTGAGGATTGATGACAAAGGGCTATTCCACAGGGGAAAACAATCCGGTAGTCTTGCTATCTTTTCACATAAAATTAGGAATAACTTTTTTAATATAATATTTCCATCTGATGATTCTAAAAAATGATTCGCCATCTCACGTCTATTCGCAATTATTCCTAGAATGCGATGTAATCTTAACCCAGCATTTGAATAAAAATCTACTATGTATCTCAAGTTAAATTCGCTTAATGTAAATACTATTGCAATGTGATCCGAAATGTAATCTGTATAAAAGCTCTTCGCTGTGCAATCTCGCTCTCTTCTCTTTGCTAGCTCTTTTGCTCGCCTCTTATTGCCCCCTTGCCCTTTGCTACTGCAAGATGCTGCTGCTCGCTGCCTTCGAAAAGTGTATTTTTCAAGGTTATAGGATGTAAAGCGTTCTTGAAAATTAGGCTCTGTAGTGCCGATTTGATTTGTGTTAGATTAAATAAAAATGTTCCCCAACCATGAATAAAAAGGAAACAGTTGAATTCAGCTAAGTGTGCAAGTTTTTGATTTAAGCATCCATTGATCACACCAAGTATTAGAACGAGCTTCTTCCAGTTTTATTACATACATACATATACCATTACTTTACCCGGCTCCTGGCAGCTCAACATTTTGTTCTTATATGTTGATAAATTGCTAATCATTTGCTTTAAAAGTGGTTGAGTTATGTTGTTCTTATGCTTAAGGTTTTTGTACCTTTAGTTAATCTGCCTGGAATAGTTGTAGAATTGTCAACAATTTAAAAGTTGTTTAAGTGGTACTAAGCCTAATGAGGCCCCTATTTGTTTACATTTGAAAGTAGAACAGTGAATTAAGTCAATTTGTGAACCGACTTCGGTGTCTTTTTTCCAAGTGGAACCAAAAGCAAACTTTCAATTTTGGGCTCTGAAAGTTTTGTTCTTCTTGTCCGTTGGACTAACTTCTTGTTTCTGCACAGAAACTTTAATTTTAATTGTAAAAATTGCTTTTAGCTGTATTTGGTGTTTTATGATTTTCTGTATTTGACAATTTTTAATGAATATTATTTGAGTTTTATGTATTTTTAACTTTCCGCGGAGTAAGAACTAAATTAACTAAATGAGAAATATATCTGTAATGAAATTCGAGGAAATGAGCGTAAATGAAATGCAAAAAATATGTGTACAATTTAATAAGCCGTACAACTAAATCTAGTGATGTCCACATTCAGATATTTTATTTTAAAAGTAAGATGGTAAATCGTCTACCGATATTGATAACTTTCATTATTTGATTTGAATGATAAGTAAATGTATTACCTTTTTTCAGCCATGATAATGATATAATAATGATAAAAATAATTTAACTTAACTTGCGATTATGAAGAAGCAGTTAAACATTCAAGTTAAACATGTTGTAGAGTCATTAGGTTATTTCGATCCCATGATAGCCTTTAAAATATACGAGTTTTATAAAGATGAATACGCTTCACTTTCATCTGAGTGATAAAATCCTTACTAAATTGCGTGTATTTTCTTAAATACTTATAATTGTGAGTTAATTATAATGTAAAACGTATGTTAATATAACATTTTGTGTATTGCAAAACAGATTGACATTTATGTATATATCAGATTAAATTGTTAACTAGAAGCTAAACGCGGGACGTTCAATTGCAATATCCCAGCTAAATTGGAAGTCTTCGAAGCTAGAACATTGATGAAATCTTCCGCTACTTATTGCAGAATTCTGTAAGCAAATTAAAAGTCAAAGGAATGGTTAGTTTACTCTTTATTCCGAGTGAAAATAAATAAACAAATGCCCACTTCTCGTGCTTAAAGTAAACCTCCAATTGGGCTTTAACTCAAGACAGTAAATAAGAAACTGATCGAATACTAATTAAAATAATACTAATCAAAGCTTCACAGAATAAACTAACAGAGTTTATCTTATTTACGATAACCAGCGGATGCTAGCAGAGCGAATAGTAGTAACATTAGATTTTTAGCAACAACGTGGCCGGAACGCTCTACTAGCACTCTTCTACGTACTTCTAGTTAAGCCATCCAGACTTCAGCTTAAATACTTTTGCGTCTACTTCATTTACATAAAACGTAATCCTAAAAATCATTCTTGAAGGTAACCGTAGGTAGGAAACGAGAAAGTAAAGTTTTGTTCAAAAATTAAAATAACTATTAGAAAGCTAAAATAAACCCCTACAACTTAATTCATTCTTTTAATGCCGACACTGGTCTTTATGGATTTGATGTCGGAACATCGAGATGCAGAGGAGCTTTCTTCTAATGATAAAAGACCCACCAGCGGCCGAGCGGTAAAATCGTTGAATACTGGTAATTCCCACCTGGGTTCGATTCCAAATGAACAGCCTGGTTACATGGACATTTTCGGCGTTCCAAAGGTGCAATTTGTACAGAAGACAGTTTCACTTTAAAAGTCCTCCACGTAGGCATCCCTTTCATAAGGCAGATAGCCCTTGCGTTTTTTGCAATATCTAAATAAACCAAACAAAAAATCGAATTATGAAAAGTTTGTCAAGCAAATGATTGGAAACAAAAATCGTTCATATTTACTTCATGAAGAACTTTTATTTTATGAAAACGAGGAAAGTGAACATGGTGAAGGTCTGGATGAACGTTGTTCTTTGTTCCCAGGTCCCTTGTTCAAATATGAGTCCTTAGTTTAAGTATCCAATCTTTAGCTCAAGGTAACGCTAACATGTGTCAGTATTATTTAATTGCAACTTGTAAGGTTTTAGTTTAAACTAACAAAGCTTTATTTTAATTTGCCTTTTCCTATCTGTTCTCATTTTAACTTCCCGTTAGAATAAGAGCTTTATGCGTTTCAGCTTTATGCTAATTTCAAGTGGAGTCAAGTTGCTATTTAAGCGAGAGGTAGGAACCTCTCAGTGTGAGAGAGCTATCAGCCTCAGACCACTGTTACTCTGTTCAACGTTCGCCTGACTAGCTAGTATTTAAATTCCAAGCCGTAGCGCTGTTACGCTATTACTTATTGAAGTAATTCTAAGTGCGTTAGTATTAGTTAAATCTTGCTACGCACCGTTTAGTTTAGAGGCCAACCTCGCGTTTATAGCTCTGTGAGCAACGACGGTTTAATTTCTATTTAAATTTAGTTTAAACTATTTGATTGTTCAGTTTAGACCCAAGTGGCGGTCATTATTTTCTGTATCCCTCCCGAGTTGGGAAGTGGCTGTATATAATTGTGGTTCAATAAAAGAGGATTTTAAATCCCTCTAAAGTGCAGTTCTTCTACCACTTAGGCACAGTTTTCTACCACAGAACATAGCTGCATTCAGCTCCCTGTTCAAGATCAGGACTCAGTTTAATTCACGAATATGTTCGCCAAGAATATGCACCGAACACTCAGTCCTGACAAACTTAGAATTCTAAGTAAAGATTTCAGGACACAGAGTTGGCTAGGATAAATACTTCTTACTAAAAATGCATCTAGTTTCTTTATTTCTGCACTATTTACTTTATCATATATCGCGAATTCATTACAATAACACTTTTAAAAAATACTTGCTGTTATCCGGATCATTTAATGTGTTATTCTCTAACTTTATTAGGAAGCAGCTCTTTGCCATGCAAATAAAAATTTGAGCCAGCAATTTCTAGAAAATTAGAAAATGAGACTTATTTGCATTTAACTCTTTAAAATGCATTTATTTAAATTATATTTCTAATCAAATACTTCAAGCTATTTCTGTAAGTATTTAAATACACACACGTTTGTGAAAATTGCAACACCATGAAGGACTTACGCGAGTGAGCTGAAATTTTCAGGAAATGCAAAGTAGCGCATGATATGCAAATGATTAGAATTGCAAATCCGTAGCGCATGCATATGCTGAGCAGCGCCCTCTGAACGGCTGATGGATCCGAATAAATAGACGGCTGTAGCGAGGCGTGTATGGTTATCGGTGGTTATCTGCTAGTGGTAAACGTTAACTCAATCTGTACTTATGCCTCGTCGACGAAAGAGAGCGAGATTTGAACAACTTACAGAGTTTGAACGAGGGAGAATCATCGGCCTTCGTGAAGCTGGATTGTCGTATCGTGCAGTAGCCTCTCGTGTGCAGCGTAACAGCAGCACAGTGATGCGCGTTTGGAAGCAGTGGACGGACGAGTGTCGGACAACTCGGAAATCCGGGAGTGGACCCCGAAATGTGACGTCAGCTCGCGATGATAGACACCTGGTCCGCATGGCGCGGACGGACCGTACAGCTTCCTCTAGACAATTGGCAGCACTGTGGTCAATAGCTACAGGTGTTTCATTGTGTGCTTCATCAATTCGTAGACGTCTGCTGCAGTGTGGACTGCGCGCACGGACTCCTTTATACAGGATCCCCCTAACGCACGACCATCGCCGCCTGCGGCTACAATGGGCCAATCAGCATAGAGACTGGCGTGCTGATTGGCAGCATGTCGTGTTTTCTGACGAATCCCGCTTTAATTTGTGGTACCATGATGGCCGCATTCGTGTCAGACGCTATGCCGGTGAACGCCACCTTCCGGAGTGCATTATCGAACGCCACAGTGGACGAACACCCGGAGTTATGGTCTGGGGCGCCATAGCATATCATAGACGATCTCAATTGCTACGAATTGTGGGCAATCTGAACAGCAACCGGTATATCCGTGAAGTTCTACAGCCCGAAGCTGTTCCCTTCCTTCAAAGCTTGCCAGGCGCTGTATTTCAACAGGACAATGCCCGCCCTCATACTGCTCGGATTGTTAAATCCTTCTTTGCAGCGCAGCAGGTACAGCTTCTTCCTTGGCCTGCGTGTTCCCCGGATATGTCGCCAATTGAACATGTGTGGGATGTCATTGGTCGGCGTCTTGCTCGTGATCCTCGTCCTGTTGCGTCTGCAGACGAACTTTGGGTACGCGTACAAACGATATGGAATGCTCTTCCTCAGTCAGACATTCAAACTTTGTTTGACTCCATGCCACGTCGTGTAGCAGCACTTATTGCGGCGCGTGGTGGCCACACAAAATACTGATTCTGATCTCTTGTTCTTGTTTGTTTGCTTTGAACATTTAATCATTTATTTGTACCACTACCACTCAACTGTGTATTAAATTGCATTCAATTATGACGATTCCTTCTTGGTGCTGCAATTTTCACAAACGTGAGTGTAGATAAATGCAACTTCAAACGCAAAGATAACTTTTTTTTTCTTTTTTTAGAAAATCTTATCGTTATAACTAAAAACAAAGTATTCAAGTTATTTTTAGTTCCAAGGCGTTCGAAATAATTTATATTTGCTTAACTTATTATGAGTCTACACCATTTGCTGAAAAGAAAATTATACTTAAAGTACTTAAAATTATGTTTTTCATGAATTTCTGACACATTTCTCATTATATTAATAACTTTATTTAAAAATTCACTTTAAGATTAACCGAATTATTCTCATTCCATAAACAAATTATTGAAATCGAGTTAATCGTCTTCTCTCTTTCTTTGAATAAATTTATTTTAAACTCTTACAGTTATCAAATTGTTGCTGTGTCATTCATGTTTTATAGCAACATTTTTACTGTTTCTTATGAAACATAATTTTATTGTGGTGCTACTAGAAAATTTCGTGGAATAATTTATTATTTAAGCAAACGTTCTAGAAGATATTGGATATTTATTTTAACAAATGAAATTAAATAAAGCGTACACTGGATTTGCTTCTTGCAAATTTTTAATGAAAATCTATTCAAGTATCTACTACTTCTGAACGTTCAGTATATTATATAATTATCTACTTTTGTGGATGTATTTTAATGCTTGTGTAACTTATCAATTATTTAAATATCAGTGGAATAAGTAGAGCTAGCTATCTTTTTAGAAAGCTATACAAGCTAGTCAAAGGCTCTTGTTGAAAGCAAACTCGACATATCATCAGTTCGAGAAGATGAAATGCGCTTGAATTAAAGCCTGTGCGGACGATTTAATGCTAGCTGTGGCAAGAAGAAGAAGCCTCGAAACGAGGGCTCACTACCGTCTGGATCTATTGTTCCAACGGGCTAGAGCATATAAGCTTCAGATTTGGGCACAGAAAGCTGAAGTTTTAGTCGCAGGATTTACAAGGGGGCATTCCCTACCCGTCATCACCGATTTTGCTCAAATTTATAGGACATACAGGGCTTGACTAAAACGGAAAGTACCCGAAGGGGGAACTCTCTACAGAATACGCGTTTAAGAGTCTCCCTATCAATAGAAAATATATACTGTATTCGTATTATGACTAGCACAAAATCGGCAAACAATAAAAATATTAATAATACTGCTACTGTTAACACTACTTAGTATTAATATTGCTGATAATGCGGCTGCTGTAGCGTTGTTACTACTAACTCTGTTGTTGTGTTGTGACTTATCTCAGTTCCCTGATAGTAACCTCAGAACTACCCCACGAAATCACGAAATTGATCGTGGCAAGGAGAGTAAGATTGCTTCAGTCTTTGGCAAGTGCCATGTGCACCGTACAGGTGACAATACGACTTTTCCCAGATCCGCCACCAATTTTGATGGAGAGAACACCGGGGTGACGGATCCAAGGGTCTCGAACACCTCAGGATTTTCGGCTCGCCACGATTGCCCCATGCCGCAAGGACTTCGAGATTGGAACCCGGGACCTTCGGTACCGCCGTAGGCAATCCTAACCACTGCAAAAGTCTGGGCGCATTACTATCTCTATTAACTCTTTCTCCTGCTAATAGCACTACCACTACCACCACCGCAGCAAACGCTACCACTACCACTGTCACTTCTACTACTACTACCAACACTAATATTATTACTGCTACTATTACTAATAATAATAATATTACTACTACTATTAATAATAATAATAATTTATTTTTTTTACTCACGAAACTAATAAGTTTCCACGATTCCACAAACAAAATTCGTTCACCCATTAATGTCTTTTTATAGAATCATAGTCGATATCATCATCTTTTACAGGATAATGCCATGTGCTAACAATAAGAATGAGGCACTTCTGATTTGGATAAATTTCAAATTCACTTCATAGATTAGAATAACCTACATTCATTTTAATAGACAGAACACATAAATGTAGAAACTTCATAGCCAAGGTATCGTCGGATCAACTTATTTTTAGATATTTTATTTATTTCGCAATCTGCGAAAATACGTAGTAAAAGTTATCAAGGCTTCTTGTCAATTTAACTTGTTATTTGTAATGTGATAATAAGGATTCTTTACACTAATAATAGCGTCATTACGCAAAATTCGAATGATATATAAGGAAAACTTCTCTTTCTGTTATCTCTAAAAGCAAATATAAATCTATTGACCGATTAATTTTTTTTATTGTCTGACTTTTTTAATTGAAATAACCCTAATCAAATCAGAACATCGGAATCACTTACGTAGCAACCACATCAAGCTAATTATTTGCTCGACTTCTGTATTGAATTAGTTGATTAAAAAGTAGCATATGAATTTTTTTTGGAGGAATGAAAGGCAATAAAAATGTCAGATATGTATACTTATGGAAAAGGGTACAGATAAATGAAATAAAAAAAATTATAGCGGTCATTAAAGCTTTCTTAATAAAGCAATTAACCATTTTTTTTCAGTATTTACAACAAGAAACATTTCCGCCTTTATTAAAGATTTTTAATAGAAAATTAAGTCTTTCGTTTTCAATGTTCGCATCAATTAATCATCAGAACTTATTTAAATTTTTATATTTTATTGTTAATTTCAAAATTATTTTTAGAGTAAATTATTCTAAATGTTCAAAATCATACATTTGTTGTAAAGACAAAATTTAAAATGCACCATTTAAAAGATGATTCTATTTAATCTGGATCTTTTTAAAACAACTAAGTACAACCACTATAACTTCACTCCAAGTTCAACGACATCAGTGACCCATAAACAATGAGAAACAAATATATTTTTTTAAAATCACCATTTTAAACATTACTTTGTATTTAATTGTAATATTTTCAAATATTTCACATTAAGCATTGTTATATTAGTCTGACATTGAAGCCCAAAAATTAATGTGATTAAAAGGCTTTAGGAAAATCTTAAATAAAATGTACCACACCCTACAAAATGAGGAGTTGTTTTATGAAAAACTTCAAGTTTTTATAAACACTCTACAAGAAGCTAATGTGTATTATCATCAACAGACATTGCAACGTTACGCTTATTACGATAAAAAAATTGGTCCTGCTTCTCTAATGAAAATTTATCAGACCAGTAAGGAAAGTCGGAAAACATCATATGAAATAGCAGAATACAAGGCATACACAAGTTCAATCACAAGCCATTACAGTCATAACCTCGGCATACTAAGCTACGAAAACATCCTGAGAAACGTCACTGCATCAGCCGCGGTACACGGGAACGCATCACAATGCTGGCCTCTCGTCCAATCATGAACAGAACAACTATCATCATATTATCTCAAACTGGAAATAACGAAGACATTTAGAGAAAAGTCTCTTCTTAAATATCAGTAAGCTCTAACATTTCTTTATACATCACATCGCACTGGAAAAAAGAAACCACTGGTCACTTTAAACTGGAAGTCCATGAATGTACCAGTAAACAGATTCGCATTAAATATCAGTAGACCTCGAGCATCTAATCTATATCATATCACTATTCCCGATTCTCCCAAGCCGAAAACAGCGAAGACAATCATGGAACATTCTTCTCTTAAATATTAGTAAACTCGAATTTAAATTTCAATATACTCTTAAATTTCAATTCACTTCGCATATTGCTGTGGCGTTCGAAACAGAATCTCCAGTTCTTTCAAGCTGGAGCTGATGCGCTCTCGACTTATTCCTTTCTTTGTTCGAGCATTTTTCTCCCGTATAACACACTTAATAACAAGTTAAAACACACATTTTGTAGGAGTATAGTTCATTTTATTAACTTTTGAGAGTCGATCATTTTTTTTAGTTACCTTCCTCGCACAAACAAACTTAATTCATCTACTCCACTCCCTATTTCTCTAAATTCGATGCGATCATTTCCTCCATTGTTTTTCTCTATCGCGAAAGCTAAAATACCCCGCACTCTTTGCTTTTCGTTCTATTTTTGTTCTTTTCGTATTTTTTGCTTTATTTCTTTCAAAATTATTTCTATGTCAATCCCGTTCATTAATTATTAATCAAAATTAACTTTTGACATAACCAAGTCTAACGTGATTTTACGCTAGTTGAGGAGAATATAATACCACAGGCTCACCAACACCCGATTGGTGAACTCACTGAACACAGGAAGTTCGGTCCGAGGCTCGAATCCCGTGAATGGGCTGGCTGCTTGGGCGTTTTTGTGATTTTCCCCATATGGGAATTGTATATGAGCCAGTTTCCCTTAGCAATTTCTCCACGAAGACATCCCCCCTTTAGGCAGATAGGACTAGAGGATTTGCCCCTAATCAATCAATATTATACCACATTCACTATAGCCTACTAGAAACACAGAAGGAAAATAAAATTATGCAAATCACTTTCATTTCTTTGCTTTGAGAGAAAAATTAACGTTTTCTGTTTGTTTGTTTGTTTGTTCGCGTCATTGATTTCTGATCAATTATGATAAACGTTTTGCCACATTTAATAGACTAAAATTGAATATAGGTGAAATATTGGATGGAACTTGAGATCATACGACCATTTGATTAGAAAGACGAAAATTTTGAAAAACTGCGTGCCGTTGTTGTTGGTATAATGAGAGAAAATTAGCTTCTTTTTCTATCGAAATCTTCTATTTAGGTTCCATATCGCATCACACTGAAACATGTATGTCTAAGAATCATACTTTTTGCATCATTATTAGAGAAAGATTACAGCGGTATCGTTCTCTTTTTGTTAGATGCATTACTCTCAATCTAACCTAACTTGCAACTTGTAATTCCTCTAGTGCTATATAAATTAGAAAGATTATGATGCGCTAAACATACGGTAAAAAGAAAAAAAAGATAAGATCTGCATGTATTTACGTATATGGAAAACAATGTGATCCTGTATAATAAAATATTCATAAAAGTTCCATACTTAGATATTTGCAGACGTAAACCTTTCCTTCCGAATAACTATGGAAGCAACAAATGCAGCAGACGTAATATGTTAACCAAAGATTCTTTCATGAATAAAATCAGCTTTGTGTTTCGAATCTACATACTAGATCAAAACGACACTCGTCTCTCTACTTCTTCCTAAACTTGCGGGAATTATTAGAGGTTATAAATTCTTACGATAAATAGCTAGCGTCTATAACTCTCAATTAGTCGGCCATCCGCGAAAATAAGTGTCATGAATTATGATTCTGGGTTGAACAAATACGATACGGGTCATGAACGTCTGGTACCATCGAATGATACATCGAGACATTAAAAGCATTTTGGTGTTCCTAATTTAGTGTCTAGAGAATGCAAGGTTTCCTGTAGGTTTCTGTAATATCTTTTGTTGGTTATGTTTAATTGCATCCCTTTATTATCACTGACATATTGTTACTCAGGCATAATGAATAATGGTGTAGCTATACAATACATAGAGAAATATACAATAGGGAATTACATGAATACTGTTTTCCGTGTGAATTCTACCGTAAGAAAATAAAGTAGAGCTTTTGTACTAACTAATAAGCCAATGAAAATGCTGTTTAAAATTCATTTGTAAGGGCTTTTAGTATTTTGTTTAAAAGATACCACTTTAAATTTTTCATGTAGAAAGCAGTGCTCTTTGAGAAAAAAATTAATATAAATTTTACTGAGGATAAAAGACAAAAAGAGAGATATATACTACTACCCATATTTTGGATCTAACGAACAAAGGAATACTAACTTGAACAGAAAAAAACGAATTTCATTATAGGAGTAACTTTAGTTTAATGTTGTTTGTTGAAATCCTTCTGGAAAGCCGTCTTCATTTCATTACGTAACTGTATCTGAAAACGAAGAATAAGAAAGTTGACTTTCTTTTGTACACCAACTAGCTATTATATTAGCTTAAGATATATTATTCTATAAATAATAATGCATTTGTTTTAGACAGTGAAAGAGAAGGCATATATTAGAATTTGTTAAGCAGCTTAGAGAAAATTGTAGAGATATTAGGTTTTTCTGATGGTGGAGACTTGAAAAATGTGAAATGCCCTCGCCTGGACTCGAACCTGAACCTCTCCAGTAAGCGTCGAGTGTGCTACCGTTACACCAAGAAACGAGGTGGAGCCACGGAAGAAGATACCAAAAGGAGAGAGAAAATACATACTCCCCCTTTTAGAGGGTGACGGGGAAATAGGAGACCCAATTGTCAAATCCTGGCGGTGAAAAATCATCATCCAACACCTTTTAGTTCGGGCGCCATTGTAGACTCATTAGTTTTTTTTTGGAAGTAGGAAGCATAAAAAATGAGCAAAGCCTTCTCCAGGGCTGGAATCTGGACTTCTAGAATACGCGCCGAGTGTGCTGTCGTTACACCACAAAGGCATGACAAAAGGAGGGAGAAAATACTTTTTTAAAATTTCGAAGAAGTATTTTTTTTCTTTCGTTTCGGGTATTTTCTGCTTTGGTAAAATAAAATGCATTGCTACCTGCGAGAAACATTTCTTGAAAGCTTTATACGCAAATTATTCAGTGAAATAAAGTGAGAGATTTTATTAATTATTTAATTGAATGAGCTCGTGTTAAATGAATGATTCTGCATTTTATGGTCTTTATTAATGAGATATTAACTTTTAAATAGCTAAACGATTCGTAACTGTTTACCTTAAAATCTATTTTAAATATTAAAATGAAATTAGCATACAAATATCAAGCTCCGCTTTTTTCATTAATTTTGTGATATTTATGCATTTCTAATTTTACAATTTTTTTTTATTTTTTCTAAGGGCTAACTCATCAATACATTAGTTCATAATCCGGAACTTTCAGATGCAATTATTTTAAATTCAAAATGGTATAGCGTTACGCAGTATATGGAGAAGATCTTATATTAAATTCAAAACAACTGAAATGTATCCGATTTTTCCTTGCGCTAGATACGGAAAACATTCTTTCACTTATAAGATATTTTCTCTCTCCTTTCTATATACCTTCGTGGTGTAACGGTGTCAGAATCGGTGCGCATTTGAGAGGTTCAGGTTCGAGTCCCGGCGAGGGCAATGTACATTTTTCACATCTCCTGCTTCAAAATAACCTAATAGGCTCTACAGTGGCGCCCAAATAGGAACGTGTTTTTGGATTATAGTTCGGGCCCCACTGTAGAAACATTAGATTTTTCTGAAGCAGGAAAAATTTATTACTATTTAAAATTTGGTAAAACTTTAATGAATATTTTTAACAAACTCAACGATTTCAAAACGAGCAATGGCAACACTGCACGAAAAAAAAAAGGTTTTTATCTCCAGCGCTCGAGACTGTGTATCGGAAATTCTAAAGATACCCTGTTTTAAAATATTTTGTGATATTGCTGTTGAACTGAATTTTATGTGGTTTAAGTGAGAAGAACGTCATATGTAATAAATTAAGACAACACACCAAGTTTTTTTTTTAAACTTGTTTTAAATTATTAATTTCATTTGTCTTATTTTTAGTGTCCTCAATTCTGAATCAATTAAGGTTCAGAATGAAATTTATAACCAGCAACTGTTCTATTTATTATAATTTGTGATATTTTATTAGCTGTAGTTTTAATTGCAAGTATATAAATTTCAGAATAAACTTGAGTACATACATAATGTAAAACTGTGTCCACTTTTCTTTTCAGTGATCCGTGTCAAGTACGAAATCCGAACCTACGACGACTTTGTCGTCAAAGGTAATACAGCAGTCCTGAAATGTTACGTGCCCTCTTCTGTGAAAGAGTTTGTGCCAGTGATCTCCTGGGAAACGGATGAAGGTTTTATCATACAGCGCGGTTCCAGTGACGGTGAGTTAATCACTTTGAGTTTCATCTTTCCAAATAACTTAATTCTCTAAATTTTATGATGAAAGATAATTTTGAAATGACTGCAAGATGAAATATCTGTCTGCTTGGGTGGAGTTTAAGCGCTTCAGTTTTAATTGGAGTAAATACTGGGTATTAAATTTAAACCTCAGTCTGCGAATTCTGATTATTGTGATCTCACACAATGCTCTGAATCAGTAATTAGACTCTCAGCGAAGATTAGTTCTTAAATTTACCGACAATGCGTACAGTTCCACAAATTAGAATGTTTTAGAATTGCTTCGTTATTATGGAAGATTTATAGATTAGCTGCTTATCGCCTAATGTGAAATAGGGAATCAGAATTTTGATTTATCACGAAGTATAATTTGTGGAAATTTAATATTCTGAGAAATAAGGCATCAACAGAATTATTATAAATTTTCGAAATTTAATATTTATCAAGTTAATTATGTTAGCATTCTTACTGTAATCTATAAACTATTTACCTTTAAAATCACAACTACATTAAAAGAATACTTCTTTTCTAAAAATAAGCTGCCTTCACAAATCTAATTGTCTTTCTTACTAAAATATCTTTATATATATAAGCCAATTTTATGATTTCTTTTAACTTACTTTAACTTGTTGCTTTCGTTTGTCATATTTTTATTTTCTTGTACGAAGTAAAGGAAGTATTGTAATCGCGAAAAATTTCGGGTATCATATTTCGACGAAAATATCCATTTTGACTGTTACCGAATGCTATTTAACGATGTTTTTGCGTGACATCTGTATGTAAGGGCGGGATAAAGGATTCTTTTTCCCAAAACGGTTTATAAAATGGATTTAAAATGGATTCAGAAGAGATTTTTTCGTGACGTCTGCGTGTACGTACCTATGTATTTACGCATAATTCAAATAAAATTGAAAACAATACAAAAACGAGTAGCCTCAGAGCGTTGAAATTTTGTATATGCGACTGTTATAACACGTAGTTGTGCTTCTCCCTTTTTGGTTGCAATCGGCCGCACAAAAAATATATAAATATACATATATCCACTCTGTTACTTATGTGGATGAGCTCAATTTTTTTATTCTTTTATGCTGGTAAATTGTGAATTGTTTATACGTTTCAGTTAAGGTTTTTATGCCTTTAGTTAATATGCATGCAGTAGTTGTAGACTTATCAACAATTTAATAGTTGTTTAAATGCCACTAAGCCTTAAATAAGTATTAAATTTAACACCCACACAGTAGCCATATTTGACTAAAACAGTAGCCATATTTGCCATATTTGACTAACACAGTAGCCATATTTGCTTACATTTGAAACTTAGCCAAGCAGTGAATTAAGTCAGTTTCTGCACCTTAAGTGTCTTTTTGCAGAGTGGGACCAAAAGAAAAATTTCAGTTTTTTTGCACTGAAAAATCTTCCTTCTTACACGCTGGCTGAACTGCTTAATGTTTTATTTGTTTTTCTATATTCTTCAATTTTTAATAAAGATATTTTGAGTTTTATGTATTTTCGCCTTGTCGCGAAATGAGAATTGAATAAATAATATGAAAAATATATGTCTAATGAAATTCGACGAAATACGTTTAAATGAAATGCAGGAAAAAATGTGTTTAATTTAATGATTTTGATGTGGTGTCCACATCAAATTTTTTTAAATTGGCAGTTCTGAGTCGAATAATGATCAATATACACTCATGTCCATAAATTAAGAATAATTGAGTCATGCGGAAATTGAACTATAAAATAAATATATCACCTGTAAAATCACTACACACATCTTCAAGCATCATATGCAAATTACAGGAACTAATCAGATGACACCGATGGTACGTCACAATGACGAGAGTGTAAGAGAGTGATATATAAGGAATACAGGCAAAGAAGTAAAATTGTTCGCAGGCGCTTTATAAGCATTTCAGTGCAATAACCGAATAGTTATGACACAAAGGACGCATTTGGATGATTTTTTATGTGGTAGAATTATCGGCGGTCTGGAATATAAGCGTACCCAACAGGAAGTATCAGATGTACTTGGAATTACCCAGAGTGTCATCTCCAGCCTTTAGCAACAATTTCAAGATGATGGTAATGTGAGTAGACGTTACAGCACAGGTCGCCCCAGAGTTACAACGCCGAATGAGGACCGGTATTTGGCAGTTACTGCCAAAAGAAACAGGCGGAGCACAGCCTCAGACCTGTCTCGTCAGATCTCTTCAGCCACTGGTACGACAATTTCAAGGCAGACCGTGTACAGACGCTTATGGCAGATTGGTCTATATGCTCGTAGACCTGTCAGATGCGTTCCACTTACTGCAGCTCATTGTCGCCTGCGGTTAACCTGGAGTAGAGAGCATGTATTGTGGACACCGCAACAGTAGGCTTGTGTGATATTTTCCGACGAGTCCAGGTTTAGCTTGCAGTCTGATTCTCGCCGGACTTT
>KK121848.1:0-59603 GCA_000611955.2 Stegodyphus mimosarum
GCGGTTTTAACATCCGTGCCTTGGAGTGTTCTGCAGTTTCTTCGAATGTGTCCTTCAGCATCGTCCAGATATGTCCAGAATGTGTCCTTCAGCATCGTCCAGAATGTGTCCTTCAGCATCGTCCAGATAAGTTTACCTTCGAGTTGTTGAGCCAAATCTTTTCGAATGATGGTAACATTGGCTCCCGTGTCGATCGTCATGTTACAAGGAATTCCATTGATTTGTCCCATGATGAAAATTCCATTATTGCCGCCACTCACTGCAGAAATCTGAAGCGCTTTAAACTGGGGCTTTTCATTATCTGGCAACCTCTGCCCGCGAAATGGCCACGAATTAGTTTCCCTCCTTCTTGAGAGGCGCGGTTTTAACATCCGTGCCTTGGAGTGTTCTGCAGTTTCTTCGAATGTGTCCTTCAATCTGCAGTTTCTTCGAATGTGTCCTTCAGCATCGCAGTTCCAACACTTTACGAACGATTTCTTGTCACCAGTATTCCGTGTCAAAGCATCCACATTTCTGGTTAATTCGTCTAGGCGAGCAGTCATTGGATCCACTGGTTCTTGTATGTGAGCAGCTTTGATTGGGTGGCGGTCTCTACGAGTGGCTTGCTGTGCTGCCTCAAATTTCATGGCGTACACCAGAGCACTTTTTAAGTCCTTCACATCAGCCATTCACAGTGCTTTCTGTATTTCAGGATCCCGGATGCCGTCGATGAAGTATTGCAGGGACATGATTTCTCTTGTTTCTGTCGGGCACTCCGAAAAGGCGAGGTGGGACAGCCTTTCAACATCCGTGGCGAGCTCCTGGAGTGTTTCCGTAGGCTTCTGTTGACGGGATTTTAACTGCAGCCTGCTGTAGTCTTTTAAACACTTCTCTCCAGAACGCAGCTCTAAAGCATCCGACAGAGCTTCGAAATCTAGCCTTTTGTTTTCGGGAAGAGCCTGAAGGATATCCGCTGCGTCTGCTCTCAGAGAAGCCACAAGGTGACAGGCCTTAGCTTGGGAATCCCATCCACTTGCTTTCGCAACTATAGAAAATTGCGTCTTATACACTTGCAGGAGGTCTTCCCATCATATGTCGATAGCTTCAGAGAAGGATGCGCAGGCATGTCTAGGAATTTAAAAGTATCCGAATTGCTTCCTGCTGTCGCTACGAATTTCTTTAAAATATCAACTTCTTTCGCAACCGCAGAAACCTTGTCATCAATTTGTTGTTCGATTTGGTGTTGGACGGCAGAGACTCTTCCTTCGATTCGTTGCTCCACAGCAGAAACTCTTCCTTCTATTTGTTCTTTTACAGAAGAAACTTTTTCTTCAATGTGTTCAACTTTATTTTCAATAGCGTCAATTCTGCCTTCCATGGCCTCGAATTTATTTTCTATTACGCTGGTAATTTCTCTTTTCATTTCCTTTTGACCTGCTTCAATCTTTTCTTGAACAGCCTTTATTTCTTCCTTAACAGATTTCTCCATCTTTTCTTGAACAGAATTCATTTCATCTTTAACAGATTCTTGAACAGCTTTCATCTCCTCTTTCACGGAATCTTGGCCAGCTTTAATTTCTTCTTTAAATGCAGCAAAGGCTGCCATAAATTGCCTTAATTGTTCTTCCATTGCTCGTGTAATTTGCATTCAAAAACACCCCACCCCTGACACCAAAAATAGTTGCGTGCATACGGGTTCGTTATATATTGAATGTACAAGTCGTAAAAAGTTAACAAAAATTTATTCTTTTCACAAGAAATAAATTAAAATGCTGAAATATTTCTTCACAGATCTTCGCACAATATCACAATATCTCAAACGTTTAGCAAAGGCTCAGTTCAAAACAGATAAAATAATTCTATCTCACAGCGAAATCGCTACCATCAATACAGCATTAATTAAACAAACAGCAGTTCGCTTTTTACAGCTACAAGTATAACAGCAACAACAACAACTAACTGAGATGAGGTGTTTCACCTCGGCTTTTATAAGCTTTTTGTTAATTATCAATAGAACAATCACGATTTTTCTAGATTTTTCCGAATGGCAACAGTAATTACGAGATATTTATTTATTAAGCATTAAATGCACGCGCTCTTTTATTTTTATTGTTATTTTTTTTTCGACGTAGCTTTCTCTTCAAAAATCGTTTGCGTTGTTAAGGCAACATGAAGCAAATATAATTACAATTCTAAATAAATAGCCAAATAAATGTGAAATTCGTAACAATATGTTAAAGTTTATATTTTATGTGACCCCATTTTTTAATGTATTCTATACTAACTGATTTACTTTTTTTTCAGCGCAAAGGACTCTTTACTGAAGATACTATTCCAGAGGAGCTCATTCATATGGGTAATAATGTCTTTGTGGGACCCAGCAATCACAAGGGAAAAGTGACTGTACACATCCGGCAATATGTTAAGTATGGTAAACCTTACTATCTGAAAAGACGTGGAGTGAACTTTGAGCCATGGTGTTTGAATGTTTTAGCAACCAACATGACAGTGGATGAACAAGACCTGCCGACACTGGATCTGGAATTGGCCAAGAACTTTGTGGTCACGTATAAGGATTCCCACAAGACCTGATGACCAACTTTATCCATGTTAGTGACATTGTCACCAAGCTCCTTTATCAAAACACGAACTTTTGTGAAGCCTACGAAAGCGTACCTGATGAACCTATCAACGAGGAAAATTTTCCAGAATCTTTCGACATTTCTATGGAAAAAGCACGTCTCCAAATCATTCTAAAATCATCGCTTGAAGAGCTTCTTAACCAGCAAGACGAACTGAAATATCCCAAGCACATAGACTGTGAAGAACTTGTTCATAAAACAGAAACTGTGAATGCCATTGCTCTGAGATTCAATGCTGTTGATATCGCCAGACAATTTAACGGAAATATTTGGGGTGAAGAATCCTACACTCACGTTTGTGAAAATTGCAACACCATGAAGGACTTGCGCGAGTGAGCTGAAATTTTCAGGAAATGCAAAGTAGCGCATGATATGCAAATGATTAGAATTGCAAATCCGTAGCGCATGCGTATGCTGAGCAGCGCCCTCTGAACGGCTGATGGATCCGAATAAATAGACGGCTGTAGCGAGGCGTGTATGGTTATCGGTGGTTATCTGCTAGTGGTAAACGTTAACTCAATCTGTACTTATGCCTCGTCGACGAAAGAGAGCGAGATTTGAACAACTTACAGAGTTTGAACGAGGGAGAATCATCGGCCTTCGTGAAGCTGGATTGTCGTATCGTGCAGTAGTCTCTCGTGTGCAGCGTAACAGCAGCACAGTGATGCGCGTTTGGAAGCAGTGGACGGACGAGTGTCGGACAACTCGGAAATCCGGGAGTGGACCCCGAAATGTGACGTCAGCTCGCGATGATAGACACCTGGTCCGCATGGCGCGGACGGACCGTACAGCTTCCTCTAGACAATTGGCAGCACTGTGGTCAATAGCTACAGGTGTTTCATTGTGTGCTTCATCAATTCGTAGACGTCTGCTGCAGTGTGGACTGCGCGCACGGACTCCTTTATACAGGATCCCCCTAACGCACGACCATCGCCGCCTGCGGCTACAATGGGCCAATCAGCATAGAGACTGGCGTGCTGATTGGCAGCATGTCGTGTTTTCTGACGAATCCCGCTTTAATTTGTGGTACCATGATGGCCGCATTCGTGTCAGACGCTATGCCGGTGAACGCCACCTTCCGGAGTGCATTATCGAACGCCACAGTGGACGAACACCCGGAGTTATGGTCTGGGGCGCCATAGCATATCATAGACGATCTCAATTGCTACGAATTGTGGGCAATCTGAACAGCAACCGGTATATCCGTGAAGTTCTACAGCCCGAAGCTGTTCCCTTCCTTCAAAGCTTGCCAGGCGCTGTATTTCAACAGGACAATGCCCGCCCTCATACTGCTCGGATTGTTAAATCCTTCTTTGCAGCGCAGCAGGTACAGCTTCTTCCTTGGCCTGCGTGTTCCCCGGATATGTCGCCAATTGAACATGTGTGGGATGTCATTGGTCGGCGTCTTGCTCGTGATCCTCGTCCTGTTGCGTCTGCAGACGAACTTTGGGTACGCGTACAAACGATATGGAATGCTCTTCCTCAGTCAGACATTCAAACTTTGTTTGACTCCATGCCACGTCGTGTAGCAGCACTTATTGCGGCGCGTGGTGGCCACACAAAATACTGATTCTGATCTCTTGTTCTTGTTTGTTTGCTTTGAACATTTAATCATTTATTTGTACCACTACCACTCAACTGTGTATTAAATTGCATTCAATTATGACGATTCCTTCTTGGTGTTGCAATTTTCACAAACGTGAGTGTAGTTACCTTGTAAATTTCTTAAAATACATGTGATTGTAAAATGTTCCAAGAAATTCTGTCTCCAATTTAATATTCATTACTTCATAACTTTTAAGGAATTGGTTTTAATCCCAATTTTGTTTTAGTTATGCTAAGTATTAGATTGTGTTTAATAATAATGCATACTTCTGTTTTATTTTTAAAATGGGATGACAAGATAGAAGTCAGTTGCATAGATAATTAACATTTTGCATCAAATTTAAGTCACAGGAGGATTTTGAAATTCCTTTCCAAAAAACATAATACATGCACTCACTTCCAAAAGTTAAGCACGGAGAGGAAAATGCTAATTTCCGCAAGCCATTCAGAATTGAAGAGGATGCAATTCGCTGCAGAGGTAGATGGAAGTATGCAAATATGTTAGGTAACAGCCAGTCGTGCTTTCATGTCAAGAAATATGCAAAAAAGGCAGTCTTATAAGAAGCTAGCTTTATGAAGGGTTATAGAAGTTGATTGTAAGTGCTGCTAGAAGGTGTTCAAAACTTTCATACAATTTGTTTTCAAGACATATGTGTTTCTATGACTTCCAGAAGACGAATGGAAGATTCCGAGAGCTGGCGTGCTGTGGGGCTCATTGAAGCAGGACAGTCGATCACAGATGTTGCTCTTTTCTTCGGCGTTAATCATCCTGTAATTTCACGTTTATGGAAACAATTCCAAACCACACAGACAGTTGTCCGAAGGCCCGTAGCCAGTTGCCCAAGGGTTACAACCCCCATGGAAGATTGATATATTGCTGTTGTAGCCAAGCGGAATTGCAGAGCAATCTCCACACGTGTGACATCTATGGTTACAGCGTCCATTGGTAAGGTGATATCTGCAGCTACTGTATGCCCGGATACCTCGAGTTTGTGTTCCATTATCCGTCCAATCAAGAGGGGCACAATTACAGTGGTGCCGGGAACATGTCAATTGGAATGTGTCTGATTGGGGCAATGTCATGTTTACTGATAAGTCAAGATCTGCTCTGGAGCCAGATGACAAGCGTATAAGGATATGGCGTGAACAACGAACACACAATCAGTCCCAAAACATCACGCATTCCGAGGCGAAAGCATTATGGTATGGGCAGGGATTTCATTAGGATACCGCACCGACCTGCACATCTTTAAACGGGGTTCTTTGTCGGGTGTCCGATATCGAGATGAAGTCCTAGAACCCATTTGAGATTGTATGCTGCAGCAGTTGGCCCTACTTTTGTTTTAATGGATTATAACGCACGTCCCCATAGAGCTGAAATCGTCGATGACTACCTGGAGAGTGAAGGGATTGCGCGTATGGCATGGCCAGCATATTCGTCCGACCTTAATCCCATTGAAAATCTTTGGGATGCTTCCCACCTCCAGCCACTCTTATTGAGCTGGAAACTGTTCTACAAGAAGAATGGCAATTGCTTAATTCTGCGGTGGTTGACCACCTAATCGAAAGCATGGTCACAAGGTGTAAACTTTGTATACAGATGAGGAGGGGGGTCATATACCGTATTAATGTCCTTTTTTTTCATTTTATGCTGTTTATTTTCATTTTATACATAATTCTGTTTAAGTCTCCAGTATGTCATTATCTAATAACTTACAAAAGCTTAATATTGTTTTCATTTATATATATAATTATTGATTTTGTTTTATGCATAAATATATATGCTACTTTCCTGCCGAATTTTGTGTCAATCAAAGCAGTATTTGTTATTTTTTTGCATTTTACATCTTCATGCTTAACTTTTGGAAGTGAGTGTAGCTGTTCTCAAATTTAAGTCCTGTAGGATGTAAAATTGGAAAAATAATTAATTCTGTAATATGTCTATTAGAAAATCATTTTTATTTTTACCCTTATTTTAATTCTAATCTGACCTTAATTATTTAAAGCCCAGTTACTGAAGAGTGGGAAAAAATGACAAAAAATAAGATGTTAAAATATTTATTTGCTTTCAATTTAAGCTGCACAATAAGTTTACATCTTAAAAATATAATATGGCTTAAGAATAAAATATGGTTTAAATTCAAAGTACTTTGATTTATTCTATGCTGATAGATCTCTAATTTTTTTTCATTGATGGATCTTGAAATTTCTTAACTTTCATGTGCAAAAATATGCACAAACCCTGTGAAAATCATTCAGATTCCATTACAGACTCCACTTGAATTACATTTCCAAGAGTTTTAGATGTTGCTGGGTAGTTAGTATATTATTTGTTCTCCATACATTCTCTTCTTTCATTTAACACCTGTACACTTCTGCCTTTAAAAAAGTAGGGCTCATAGATTTGCCATAACGTTGCAAGTATGTAGGTTGTTGATTTACCTAGATTAGTGTAAAGTAAATACATCTTGTACCACTGCTCCCAACTTGTCTGAATTTTCTCCTAGATCCAAAACTGAAACAACTCATCTTGCTAGTGACATTAATAGTGAAATACTGTGCAGGTAAATGAGTTGGATCTGAGCATTTTCCACCAATTACTTCACTCCCACCTTCAATCTTTATGTTTGGCCAACCACAATGTGTCTCATTTTTTTAGAACAGATCTTATATACTGTAATACTTATTGGATCTTATTTTGTAAAATGCTTTTATGTGAACAAATTATATTCTTTTAAAATAAGTTTCTCTTTCACTCTTTTTCAGTTAGACCAAATTGTACCCCTGATTCAGGATTTGACATCTGGAGAGAGAACTTGGGATAGTGCAAGGAGTTGCTATCCAAAATTTGAAGCTGCTAAACCTGGATAACTTTTAAAAATACTGAATGGTCTAGTTATTAATAAATATGAACGTTCTAGTTAATATTACTTTAAAATGAGCTAATTATTAGTTGAAAGCTAAGAGCTTATAAACTAAGAGCACAGTTTTTAACATTAAAACCTTGGTCTAGTTTTGCCATATTCAAAATTAGATATTTAGATCTACTGAACATAAGGTTATGTATTCTTACAAATGAAAAAAAGAATACATGCACTGTAAAAAGTTATAACTTTAATATAACCAACACACATTTAGGAACATTCCATCAACACTAAAATTTCAAGTGGAAGGACAGAATAATGGTTTTCCACTATATACTACTTCAGTCATTCTACTGCTAAAAATATATCACTTCTATTACACACCTCTAAATAGTTAAGCTTTCCCTAGTTCTTAAGAATATAATACATTTTGAAAAAAGTCTTATCTAATCTTAAGTTATTTAAACTCTTTAAAGACAATTTCAATGTAAAAAATGTGTGTCTAGAAATAATAAAGTCCAAATATTAGTTCATTCAATGAAAATACATGTGCAGTAAGAAGCATTAATGATTTTTTTCCCCTGCTCTTTATTTGAAAAGAAAAGCGCAAATCATATTGTTTTATTTTAAGTGGCCCTTAATTAAAATCAAATGAAACTTGGCATTTGTCTAAAGTTCATTCAGTGTTTCTGTGACTTGCTATGATTAAATGTTTTTCTACAGTATTAAATAACGAGATTTAGATTACTTAAATATTAAGAAATGTTTATGAAAGCAATCAGAATAATTACTTCATATATTGAGTTGACAACTAAGTAATTGCGGATTTCACTCATAGATGGCTTCAGTTGAATTTTTAGGTTTGCAGATGTAGTACAAATGTAAAACACATTTTGTTATTTGATAGTTGGCAATTCAGCTGTGAATCAGTAAAAAGAAGTTTTTTGATCGGTTGAGTAGTTTTCGTTTAGCGTTCGTTGAAAAATGGAAAATCAAAAGGAACATTTTCGTCATATTTTGCTATTTTATTTCTGCAAAGGGAGAAACGCATCGCAAGCTCATAAAAAGTTATGTGCTGTTTATAGTGAAGAAGCCTTAAAGAAGCCAGTGTCAAAATTGGTTTGCCAAATTTCGTGCTGGTGATTTTTCACTCAAAGATGAAAAACACTCTGGTCGTCCAGTTGAAGTTGATGACTACCTAATCAAAGCAATAATCGATTCGGATCGTAACAGCAACACGCGAGATTGCAGAGAAGCTTCATGTATCACATACATGCATTGAAAATCACTTAAAACAACTTGGCTATGTTCGATACATGGGTTCCTCACAAACTGAAAGAAACGTATTTTACGCAATGCATTAACAGCTGCGATTTGCTAAAGAAACGTAATGAAAATGATTCAATTTTAAAATGACTGGTAACTGGCAATGAAAAATGGGTTGTTTACAACAATATCAAGCGATTGTGGAGCAGGCCAGGTGAACCAACTCAAACAACATCAAAAGCTGATATTCATCAAAAGAAGGTTTTGTTATCAGTTTGGTGGGATTACAAAGGAATTGTCTACTTTGAACTCTTACCATCCAACCGAACGATCAATTCTGATGTCTAGATTGAACAACTAACGAAATTAAACGATGCAGTTGAAGAAAAGAGGCTTGAATTGACAAATCGAAAAGGTGTTGTATTCCATCATGACAATGCAAGGCCACACACATCTTCGGTCACTCGGCAAAAATTATTGGAGCTTGGTTGGGATGTTTTGCCACATCCACAATATAGTCCTGACCTTGCACCATCTGATTATCGTTTGTTTCGATCTTTACAAAACTCCTTGAATGGTAAAAATTTCAATAATGATGATGATGTCAAATCGTACCTGATTCAGTTTTTTTGCTAATAAAAACCAGAAGTTTTATGAACGTGGGATTATGATGCTGCCTGAAAGATGGCAAAAGATCATTGATCAAAATGGGCAATGCATTACAGAATAAAGTTATTTAGTTCCATGAAAAAACTGTCTTTGATTTTCTAAAAAAAATCCGCAATTACTTAGTTGCCAACCCAATATACTCTGATTATATGTGTGCATATACACATTGAAGAGCTATTACATTATCACCACCCTGTTAATAAACATGTAGGACCACCTTTAGTCCTCAAAACTGCCAGCACCCAGCGTGGCATTGACTCCATAAGGTGCTGATATGAGGTATCTGTTACCAAGCACTCACCAATTAGTCCTGCAATTCCTGCACATGCGAGATGGTAGAGTGGCAGCATGAATTTGGTTTTACAGGTGGGACCTCAAATGCTCTATTGGATTAATGTCAGGTGGATTTGGAGGCCAAAACATGACTTGAAAGTTACTGTTGTCGTGAATGGGCGAATCTAGTCTGCACCAGTGTTCATATAGCGCACAGATATCAGGGATTGTTTTATGGGAATTATGGACCCTAACGTGCTCCATGAAAACCATGTCTACATAATATCCCTGCTAACTGGCGGCTTGTCTTCATCCAACTGTGCATCCGAGAGCCAGGTTTTCATTTGAAAATCGGCATGTTAGCACACACCCGTCCATGTGATGGACCAAAAAATGTGATTCGTCGGACCATGCAACTTTCTTCCATTCTTCTAATGTGCAATTCTGATGTTTCTTGGCTCATTGCAGACATAGCTGTCAATGACGTGCTGCAAGTGCAGATATATTTTAGCAATTTAAATCTGATTTAGTGGATATGCAATACTTGGTCTCTTTTAATGATGGATACAAATATTTGCTGACCTGTATAGATATCCTTTCCAAATACGCTTGGGCTATTCCTCTCAAAGATAAAACATCTGCTTCCATCAAATCTGCTTTCGAAAAGATATTTTCGGAACGTACACCCGAATCATTACAAACAGATGCAGGGAAAAAGTTTACTAATAAACAAGTTCAAAATATTTTGAAAAAGAGAAACTTTCACTTTTTCACGACACATAATGAAACGAAAGCTCTGTCGTAGAACGATTTAATCGAACTCTAAAAACAAAAATGTGGAAACACTTTATCGAAATGAATACACGAAAGTCTTTGGATGTTATAGATAAATTGATATCTAGTTATAAACATACATGGCATCGTAGTATTAAGACAGAACTTGTATCGGTTACGTTACAAAATCAAGAAAAAAATTTGGAAAAGATTGTACGGACAGCAACCAGCACAAGTACCTCTTCCGGCAGACTGAAAAATTGGAGATACGGTGCGCATCAGCCGAAAAA
The DNA here is from genome assembly GCA_000611955.2 of Stegodyphus mimosarum. Taxonomy (NCBI): domain Eukaryota; kingdom Metazoa; phylum Arthropoda; class Arachnida; order Araneae; family Eresidae; genus Stegodyphus; species Stegodyphus mimosarum. The sequence goes on from KK121848.1 coordinate 10,363, forward strand.
AAATGCTTTTTTAGAAAGGATACGAACAAAATTGGACAAGAGAAATTTTTACAAGCTATAGAATTATTCGACGTATTCCTGTTGTCTACAAACTGAAAGATCTAGCACGAGAAGTTATACAAGGAATATTTTATAAACAAAAACTTCAAAAGGTTTCAGACTCTGGTTATTACCCCGTTGAAAAAGTTTTAAAAAAGAGGAAACGTCACTGGAAAGTGGAATATTTTGTGAAATTTCAGGGGTAACCTGAAAGCTTCACTGCTTGGGAGGAGGATGTTAGAATGCTATAAAAGGCTCCTACATTCTGCTTACCTGTCATTTGAACGAAACATGTCTTTCTTTATCACACTGATCAGTGACAGCGCCATGCGCTTTTTTCCAGACAACAAAATATCACAATTTACCACTCAGCTTCCTACTCCGATTGATTTAAATAGTCAGTGGGAGTTATCTCTTGTGGACTTTATTCACCTTCACATATGGTGTAACGTCCGAAAAGACAATAATTTATTTGGATTTGATTTGGGGGATGGAAAATTGGAAGGTAGAAGAGTGTCTCCAAGACGTTATGAAACGATACCAGATTTATTAAAAGCCACAGAAATACCCTCCCATAAAAATAACATTGAATTCAGTGATCATCTTGTCACGAAAACGTGATCATTAAGACAAACGAAAACCTACAGAGGCATTCTTCACGAAAGACCTGCTGAGCTTCTAGGATTCGAGACAGATTCAAAGGATTGGAGCTAAGTCCTTTTGTAGCCGATCCCAAAGTATCTTTTCCTATAATGTATGTGTACTGAAATCTCGTAGAGCCTCAAATTTTGGGAGATGTACAAGCTTCATTGTTAAAAATTGTCATCGTAGAAGGAAATGGCGGAGACATCAGAAACGCTTGTTGGGTTTTACTTATTCAATTCTAAAGTTCTGACTTAGAACCCCACGGACACTAACAAGCAAATAATCGCTTAAGTGTGTGAACAAAGCACGTAAGACTTAAAGAGGGTTTACAACCCTTTATTTTTCAGTATATTTACAATCAGTTCCTACTTGGAATTTTACACAAAGCCTCCACTCGGGCTTTAACTTAAAATAATAATAATTTAAAATAAACTAGCTTAACTAATCTATTTGAAAGGTATAGCCGAAGCTATCAAAAATCTAACTAATTAGCCCCTAAGTATTAATTAAATCGGCGAAGCCAAGCAAGGGCCTAAGGTATGGCCGACGTAGTAACTAAGAGAGAAATTAGCCAAAGGCAAACTCGCGTTAGTCAGGGAATCAGACTCTCTCTCTCGAAGTCGGTGAAGTATCGACTTAAATAGCACTCCTTCTCATTTGCATTAACTGCATTTCTGAAATTACATTCTGGCAGGAAATTGTAAGCTGAAATTAGAATAAGATAGGAAAGATACAAAGCTTAAATAACTGGTAATAAACTTAGGATAAACCTTACACGCTCATTATCCCAGGCCCTTTTACTTATCAGTTATCCGTCAGCATTTTCAGATTACACATATTGACATAAGACTTCATGCAGAAGACTTATTACCATTCGAAAGAGACTTTCTTGTGTTGCATTTTCGTCAGAGACAAATTCTATAAAAGAAGCATTCATTTGCACTGTGTATGCAAGATTAGAAGCATCAAACATGTGGGTACCTTATACGTGTTGCACGAAAAAATTTGAAGATTATTATCTAGCACAAACTGGAAATGGGCTACCTTACTATCAAGGAACCATTTTACAGAAATGTTATGGCACTGGTGGATTTTTTTGCAAATCTGTTTCGCAGTGCTATGCCTTTTTTGATGAGTGGAGATAAAACAGTTGGAAAAGAAGCTTTGAGGACTGCAACACAAATTGCAAACGACGTACTATCATGAGAAAATTTTAAAATATCTCTCAAAACCAGATCTAAAGAAGCTGGCAAAAAATTAGCGAGAAAGCAGTTCAGAAAGCAGACGAAATGATTGGTCACGGAAGGTTTAAAAGGAAGAGCAAAACCCCCAAACACTTCATCCTCGTCTAAAACCAGGAAGGTGCAACAACGTCATATTTTTTACTCGTAATGGCTTTTCTGTTAAAAAATTCTACAGAATGCGCAAAATCCGAATAGGATTTATTTTCGTTACCCACACAAACAGTTACCGAAAAAAGTCAGTGGCTTGAATTTCATCCATTAGCCAATGTATCGGAAGGAAGTCCTGTTGAGTTCAATATTTCTGGAAGCGGAGACGACTACCTTGACTTATCACAGACACAACTTTATGTCAAATTGAAAATTTTAAAACAATGCAAATCAATCACGGTTGAAAGTAAAGTAGGACCTATCAATCTCTTTTTACATCCTATGTTTCCTTAAGTGGATATTAGCTTAAATGAAAGACTCGTTTCCACCAGTAGTAACACCTACTCCTACAGAGCCATTTTAGAAAAATTACTGAATCATGGTTTTGATACGAAAACGTCTCAACTGTCATCAGAACTGTTTTTCAAAGATACAGCAGGACGTATGAATGTTTTTGATACTCAAGACACTCAGCCGATTGAAGGATTGAACCAACGAGCAGAAATGTTTAAACTGAGTGCCTCGGTCTCTATGATTGGCCAATAGCCCACTTGGATATGTTTCATGAGGAAAGACTTTTGTTGAACATGGTGTATATTAAAATTAAACTTATACGCAGCAAACCTGAATTTCGTTTATTGGGCGAAGGTGAATTTAAAGTTTTACTTGAAGAAGCTTCTTTGTTTGTAAGAAAAGTGAGAGTCAGTCCGGGTGTTGTGCTAAGACATGCAAAAAGCCTAGAAAATCGACACCCAAATATTTTATTAATAGAGTGCTCTGGAAAGCCTATTCCATTCCAACGGGAAATATGAGTTTTATTCAAGACAATATTTTCATAGGTCAAGAGATTAATCGTATTGTGGTGGCATATGCCGATAATGATGCCTTTACGGAAACTATAAAAAGTCTCCTTTTGAATTCATGCATTATAATATGAACTTTATCGGCGTTTACGTGGACAGTCAACCGGTACCTCATAATCCTCTTCAGTCTAATGAATGCAGACGACAAAGGACTTTACCTTTCAAAGTCAGAATTTTCAAAAGGATGTTCCTTATTTCGCTTCGACCTCTCACCTGCCCTTTGTGATGGCTCTCATTTAAATCTGGTTCGACGCAACAACTTAAGATTAGGAATCAAATTTGGGACTCCCCTTCAACAAACTGTTTCGTTATTAGTGTACGCTGAATTTGAAAATTTGATAGAAATCAATAAAGCTCGAAATATTCTGTACGATTTTGGGAACTGATGAATTCATCACAGATTCAGCAAATCTTATCTCGAGATCCTATTTCTTTGAGATGTTATGCAGGTGTTTTCCCTTGTGACAAAATACCTGTGATTCAAAGTTTTCCCTGCGCACTGGTGCTCAATACTGATAAACATGATGAAAAAGGAATTCATTGGCTAGCTGTCTACATTGCAGACAAACAGACTCTGGAATTTTTTGACTCTTATGGACTCCCCCCCTGGGGTATATGGAAAAGATATCACATCCTTTGTCAAGAAATATCGTCATGTTTGCTGGAACAAGATTTCGCTTCAGAGTTTAACTTCTAATGTATGTGGAGATTATTGTATTTATTTTATTATTAAACGATGTCAAGGACTCTGTATGCAACTCATTGTATCACCCTTAGCTAGAAAGAATCATGATTTCCAAATATTTCAGTTTGTCAAAAAAAGATATGGTGTAAACACGATTTTTAAAAAATAATGTTGTTATAATTTGAAAAAAAAAAGTCTCTTGTGTTTCCTTTTTCTATACCTATGTAAACAAAATTCATAATGTCTTGTTGCCAATACACTTAAAAACGGTTTTCTATAAAATATAAAAGTCAATGTTTTTTTAACGCTCTGTCATTTTCAAAAATGGAATTGCCCAAGTTCGTACATCCTTCTACTTGTCTTCTGAGCGGACCTAACGGTTCGGGAAAAACGGTTTCTGTTAAAAAAGATGTAAATCAATCAGTAAATATGTAAAATCATTAAAAAGCATCCTATAGAAAAACGTTTTCCTTACCTGAAACCGGTAGACCGTTTGCGTTGCTTGGCAGAAACCGTCTACCGACATTCCGGAGATTTTATGTTCTCCTGAGCCATTCAGAGCATGTTAAACCTGTAGACCTTCTGAATCAGTAACAAAGTCCAACCACCGGATCGAATCAGGGCTGTAATTGGAGGACTTGTCGTAGCCGTACTTGGGCACCATGACAATCGTGTCGGCTGGAATGTGACCACTCCGATACGTTGCCATACAGGCTGACGCAATGATCACGTATCTATAAATTAAAAAAGAACAACTTCATGAGCCACTAAACATGATTATTCTATAAGAACATAACTGTAAACATTATTATTATTGTATAAAAGAATTAAGAAAATAACTTACTGGAATGGATCCACACCCGCCCACATCCAAAAACTGGGCTCGAAACTCCAGCAGCGGCGAAGAATATCGACGTCCGATCTATTAAAAAAATAGGTTAAAAAATACGAAACATAAAATACAAGAATGAAACAAGAAGGAGGAAAAAATATACCTGCAATAGGCCAGCATCTCTGCTTGAAAATTGAACACATGCTCCTTATGTTCTCGATGCCAGGACAGGAACATTTTTCGAGCTGAAGTACTTATGGTGTCCGGGCTCTAATAGTGGGTCTCCGGTAGCGGTCCGACGTACGTTTGGTTTTCCCGTGAGTTAAAAGAGATGCGGGAAGTATCCCTTCTTCAGCTCGCTCAGACCGAAGCACCCTGGAAGCTTGGACAATGCCATCGGCAAAAGGTTTAACGAGTCTACGACCCAAATGTTCAGACTAGAGTGTCTTAAACACATGATTATAGACCCGTTAGGAATCACTTCCGGCGCTGTGTCTTGCTCCAGGAGCCATGCCATCACGAAATGACCGTCGAACCTGTAAGTAAAAAAATATGAATAACATTGAAAATAGTCGTGTAAACTAAATCATGCAAATTAAGGTATTTTTAACTTACCCTTTCATGTTATGTGCCACGGCAGTGTATCCCTTGCGCTGTGTGGTGAACAGCCAGGCACAAAACTTTTGGCACGCCTCATAGTCCGGGAACACCTTCTCTGTGCCGTCGGCATACTAAGCCACCGAGAAATTTACAAGATGCTCCCCCGAAGACTGATCCGTTTCAAAGTCAAAAAAAATTAGCTTCGGACTTCTTCGGGCCAACACGTCGCAAATAGCAACGGTGCTCAGTAGCGACGATAAACTGGCCGCAGGACGGACACTTGGTAGTTCCACACCTGTGAAGCTCTTCAGGGCACTTATTGCGTTCAATGACTTGGAAGCATTCCCTGCACTGGTATACCTGCAATGACAATTGAAATTTTTTTAAACATAACAATTTCCAAAGAAAATGCACGTATATGATAACTATATTAATTCATGTTTGCATAAATTTTCAAAACACTTACCCTATCGCAAAGTGAAAACTGTTGTTTTCCAGTGAGCGCTTTGTGTGCTTCGAAGCAGGTATCCGATCGGCAGAGAAGGTCTCAGTCCTGATATCGCTCTGGCTGACCTGGAACGCACTGGGTCCTCAGGCATATATGACAAGCGTTGGCACATCGGTGGTTTTCAGGATGTTCACAGGTCGTGCAGTAATGGTCGCTGCCAAAACATCCTTTCAGGGATTTGATGACATCGTAATTACTATCGTGAAGCCACAAATTAATCCGTTAAGCCCTTTCCCTTCCTTTATAGACCACCTAAAATACAGACGAAAATTGTTTCTTGAATTCCAAAAATCGAACCATTTGTAAGGTTTTAGTTAAACTAACAAAGTTTCATTTTAATTTAAATCATTTTATCTCTTCTCATATTCAACTTCCTGTTGGAAGAAGCGCGCGTTTTCAGCTTATGCTAATTTGAAGTGGAGCCAAGTTCTATTTAAACCAAAGGTAGAAACCTCTCAGTGTGAGAGAGCTTTTAGTCTCAGATCAAGGTCACTCTATTCGACGTTCGCCTGACCAGCTAGCATTTAAATTCTAAGCCATAGTGCTATTACGTGATTGCTTATTGAAATAAATCCAAGCGCGTCAGTATTAGTAAATCTTGCTACGCACCATTTAGTTAGAGGCCAACCTCGCGTATAGCTCTGCGAGCAACAATTATTTAAGTTCTATTTAGCTTTAGATTAAATATTATTTAATTGTTTATTTCAGACCCAAGTGTGGTCTTTACTTTCTGTATCCCTCCCGAGTTGGGAAGTGATTTGTAAATAATATTGATTTAATAAAAGAGTATTTTAAATCCCTTTCAAGTGCAGTTATTTTACAACCTAAGCACAGTATCTACCACCAGAACATAGCTGCATTCAGCTCCCTGTTCCAGATCAGGACTTAAGGAGTTTCACAAAGATGTTTGCCAAGAATATGCACCGAACACTCAGTCCTGACACATTTAGATATTTTTTAACATCGAAGCAAACATTATTCTTAATCATCTGAAAATTCCCTGTGCATTTAACATCGAAACGAACTACATACAAGCCTAAAGTAATCTAAAAATTCACCATGCATTTTTACATGTTATATTTTTAACATCTAATCAAGCTGCACGCCTAAAATAGAAAGTTAATATAAAAAAGTAATCTAAAAATAAAAATTCATCGTGCATTCAGTTTTACAAATTGTATTTTTAATATCTAAATGAATTGCATGCATTTTATGCGTGCATGCATAAATTATAAAATTAATCTAACAATTCAAAGTAACCTAAAATTAAAAATTTTCACAAGTTATACTTTTTAATATTTAAACGAATTACATGCACAAAGCATAAAGTTCATCAAAATTACAATCTAAAAATAAAAATTCATCGCGTATTCAAATTTACAAGCTATATTTTTAACATCGAAGAGAACCGCATACATGCTTAAAACATGAAATTAATCTAAAAGGTTATAGTAATATAAAAATAAAAAGTTTTACAAATTATATTTTTAACATCTAAGTGAACTGCATACATGCTTGCATTTTATGCGAACATGCATAAATTATAAAATTAATCTAAAAATTTCACTATGCGTTTTTACAAGTTATATTTTTCACATGGAAACGAACTATGTAAAGCATAATCTTAATCTAAAAATTCACCATGCATTTAACATCTAAAGGAATTACATACATGTATAAAAGTATTCTAAAAATTAAAAAAATATAAGTTATACTTTTAGATCTAAACGAAAATTGCATACATGCATGCAATTTTCGCGAACATGCATAAAACATAAAGTTAATCTTAAAAAGTTAAAGTAAAACAAAAAATTCATCGTGCGTTCAATTTTTTTTCCACGTTATATTTTTAAATTCGAAACGAAAAACTTTTCTCTAAAAATAAATTCCAAAATCTATTATCGAATAACATAAAACTTTAAACTTTTACCCATTAACATCGAAACGAAGTGCATTCATGCATAAAGTTAATTTAAACATGTCAGGACTGAGTGTTCTGTGCATATTCTTGGAAAACATCTTCGTGACAGCTTAAAGTCCTGATCTTGAACAGGGAGCTGAATGCAGCTATGTTCTGTGGTAGAATGTTGTGATTAAGTGGTAGAAGAACTGTACTAGAAAGGGATTTAAAATCCTCTTTTATTAAATCACTATTATGTACAACCACTTCCCAACTCGGAAGGGATACAGAAAGTAGAGACCGCACTTTGGTCTAAAAATGAACAATCAAATAAATTTAAACTAAAACTAATTAAAAATTAAACATTCGTTGCTCACAGAGCTATAACGCGAGGTTGGCCTCTAAACTAAATGGTGCGTAGCAAGATTTAACTAATACTGACGCACTTGGAATTATTTCAATAAGCAATCACGTAAAAGCGCTATGGCTTAGAATTTAAATGCTAGCTAGTCAGGAGAACGTCGAATAGCGTGACCGTGGTCTGAGACTAAAAGCTCTCTCACACTGAGAGGTTTCTACCTCCGGTTTAAATAGAACTTGGCTCCACTTCAAATTAGCATAAAGCTGAAAGCGCGCGCTTATTCTAACGGGAAGTTGAAAATGAGAACAGATAGAAAAGTATAAATTAAAATAAAACTTTGTTAGTTTAACTAAACACCTTACAAACATTCAAAGGGTGCATTTTCATAAGATATATTTTTAACATGGAAACAAAATGATCATAAAACGCTAATGCTACTCATGTCAAATTTTTTCAGTCCGTTGAAAACAGGTATTTTAAAACTATTTTTTTTAAATTACTCATGTACCGGAATAAATGGTTTCCATAAACATAGTATTGAACCACAAAATAAAAAGAACTAAAATAAAGTTATCATTTTAAAAAAGGCCCTTAAATGTAAAATGTTATTTATAAACATAAAAACAAGTTCGAAAATAGAAACATTTTAAATGGGACAAAAACAATGACTTACCTGGTTCAAATTATCCAAAGAAAGACTGCGATTTGAGTATCCAGATGGTCTTCAAATATGGCAATCTCCTCAAATGTACAGGGATCTACAGGCACGTTCGCGACCGTATGGAGCTCTTTTGCGCTGTTCATCAATGCTGGTCGACTGTGATTTCGCATGGCATTAATAGCAGCCTCATCCTTTTTCAAATGTGCCATGGCATAAACAATCGCTTTGGCACAGCACAGTCCGTCATCGTATGGAATAGATAGAATATTTTCTCAGTCTGTCTATGGAGATATTGATGACCCTTCGATTTCCACCGTCTCCTACAGGTCGTTTGATGGTGATGACATCTACCGAGAATCCAGTATCGTGCTCAATTTTGTCTTTGGACTGCAGTACTTTCATAACGGCTGTTCGGTCTCACCTCCCTGATAATGAACTGTAAAATGTAGAAAATGCCTCCAGAGGGCAGAACTGTGCAAAAAAAAAAAAAAAAACGGAAAAAACCGAGAGTGTGTTCTCGCTTTTGGGGAAGAGAGTGTTTCCGCCTTTGTACCGAAAGTGTTGAAATAATTACAGAGACGTGAAATAAAGCTTAGTCCTAACTTATAAGTGTTTTCGAGTTATTGAGAAGCTGTGATTTATAATATGAATGTTCAGGGGTCGACGAACCCGAATTAGAAACGAATTAGCGACATGTAAATAGTGAGTTCGTGAAAACGAAAGTGTGCTCTTCTTCCGAAGCGATCGTGTTGTGTAACCTGTGTTTATAATAATGGAAGAAAAAATTAATTCGTTAAAGCGTGAAAAAGCTACCCTAAAGGGTAAAATCACCCGTTTAGAAACCTTTGTAGAATCGGTGGTTGAACCAATACGTAAAGATATTATAACTGAACTTGAAGTAAAATTAGAAGCTGTATGCACCGTGAAAAGATATATAACTGAATTACAAAAGGATTACTTCAAATTGCCTGCAAAAGTGGATAATAGTGAAGCAGAATCGGATTTAGAAGAAATGGAGATTCGTCTGGAAAAAATCAAAGTAAGATTAAAAAGCATTCTTACATAAATTAAATGTGAAATTTTTTGTGAAAGGTACACAAATGTTTTTTGTGAAAAATGTTTGTGTGAATTTTTTTGAGAATGAACAGGGTAAAATAAGTGTTGATAATTGTTCTAAAATAGCCTTAGATCTAAAGCTCCCAAAATTGAGTTTACCTACATTTACTTCTAATGTTTATGAATGGATAACTTTTAATGATTTATTTAAGGCTGCTGTGCATAACAACGATAATTCGTCAAAAGGACAAAAGCTTCAATATTTACAGTCGCTTGGACGCAATATTTACGGTCCAGCTTGGACCGTTCCGGCAATGGTTGCAGGGTGGTTCCTTTCAGAGGTTTCACGCCTTATACGCCAACGTCCATCTGTCCGATGGAGCATAAAACGCGATTCATCCGAAAACGCAACCTGTCGCCACTCAGTGGACGTCCAGCTGCTGTACTGGCGTGCAAATTCTAGCCTTCGCCGTCGATGAACAGCAGTCAGCATAGGTGCACGAACCAGGCGTCTGCTTCGGAGGCCCAGACGCAGCAATGTTCGCTGAATAGTACTTTGGGAGACACTTTTGGTAGCCCCTTGGTTCATTTTGGTGGTCAGTTGCTCAACGGTAGCCCGTCTATCTGCCCGAACGCATCTCCGCAACCGTCGTTCGCCTCTGTCATCTATGGCCCGTGGTGCACCACATTTGCCACGTCGCTGATTTTGGACAGTCCCATTTTGCCATGCACGGTACACTTTTACCACGGCGGCACGCGAACAGTTCACAAACTCAGCCGTTTCGGAAATGCTTCCACCCTTGGCCCGAAAGCCAATGATCATGCCCTTTTGGAAGTCGGATAAATCGCTTCGTTTCTGCATTACGCCAACGATTGAAATGTTTTCCGAAGCCCTCACACACCCTTTATATACGCTCAACTGCACTGTGCTGCCACCTGCCTTCTGTGATTGGTTATTTAACTCTGACATGGAAAGTACGTGGTGGTCACATTAATGTGACTGGACTGTGTATTATCAACTCTTAAAAGCGATGCTCTCCGAGTCGTAAAGTCAGTCCCAGTTTCAGATCAAAATTATGAAGTAGCTTGGTCACTGCTAGAAGAAAGATTTTCAAACCATCTAGAACAGGTTTTTGCCCATTTTAAGCGATTTATGTCAATTCCACCTATTCAAAGTGAATCTACTAAAGTGCTTTACTAAATTTAGTTGACATTACCTTTGAATGTACAAGAGCGTTAGAAATTTTAGAACACAAAATTAATGGGTTTGCTGAAACAATGTTTGCGTATGTGTTGTTACAAAAATTAGATGCTTCAACAAAATTATGGTTCGAACGCGAATTTGGTAAGAAAAATAATGTTCCCAAATTGAAACTCTAAAAAATCATGCAGGAACCTTAGAAGCGTCTAAAGTTTCTAAGAACACGAACCAAAAGCATTGTTCTAAAGGAACTGCGTTGTTAAGTGCTGTGAAGTCATCTAAGTGTAGTTTCTGTTTGGATAATAATATTATATATAAATGTCCTAAATTTCAAGATATATCAATGAATGATAGGGTTGAATTTCTAAAAAGGCAAGGATTGTGTTTTAACTGCTTTTTAAACCATAGTGTAAAGCAGTGTTCTTCAAAATTTTCATGTGCTAAGTGAGGTAAAAAACATAACACCCTGATTCACTTTGAGAAAAGAAATAATGATTCATCCCATGATGTACATTCTCAAAAAGCATCTTTCTCACAGAATAGTACTAGTGAAATAAACATTTCAAGCGAATTAAATCCGAACGCGATTAGTTTCGAAACCAAAAATGCGACTCCCTCCATAAATCAGTCATTTGTCGGAACGAGTTACGAATGTGAACATAAATCCTTCTCGGCGCCGGAGCAAAGGTTTCCTTTCCAAGGTCGAAAAACTTAACGGAGGAATAATAAACATTATAGCAATTCTTGACGTAGGCAGTCAAGTCAGCCTCATTCGAAAGGAAATCGCGGATATGTTACAAAAAAAAAAAAAAAAAACCAAGCAATAAATGCTCCTATATCTGGCCTGAATAATTCGATTCTGTTAAAAGTAAGCTAGTAACATCAGTGGAAAATTCGAATGGAGACTGAAAAAGAAATGTTGAATTTTTAATTGTAGATAATATTACTTATTGATCTTACTCTTTGGAAGCAATTAGACGTTAAGAAAATTTGTTTTCCAACAAATATTTGTTACGCTGACCCAAATTTTTATAGACCAACGAAGATTGATGCTCTTCTGGGAGCTGATATATTTTATCTGCTGCTCAAACCAAATCAAATAAAATTACAAGTGGACTCTATCGTGTTGCAAGAGACTGTGTTTGGTTGAGTAGTAAGGGGGTCTATGAGTTTAAGTAAACAAAGAGTTATCATTGTGGAATCCCTTGGAAGAGAAATTAGGAGCAACTTAAAAACAATTATGGTGTTGCAAAAAATCGACTTGCAAACCTTGTTAAGAGAAGGAAACGTGATAATTCCCTGTATTTAGAGTACTATGATATCTTGAATAATTATTTGAGTGAGGGAATTATTGAGAAAGTGATGAGCCCAGTTTAAGAAGTGAATAGACTTTTATATTACTTACCTCACCATACAGTTGTAAGACAAGAGAGCTTAACTACTGAGGTAAGGATTGTTTTTGATGGAAGTTCGCATGAGCCAGGACAATTATCCCTAAATGATTGTTCATATCAAGGAGTTAATTTAAACCCAAATATATTTCCTTTATTGACATTCTTTCGCTTGAACAAGATCACCTTCTTGGCAGATATAGAGAAGGCTTTCTTCTTTACGTGAAAGAGATAGAGATGCAGTGAGATTCCTTTTCTTTGACAATATGAATAATGTGTATATAAATTCAAAAGGATAATTTTTGGAGTAAACGCAAGTCCCTTTTTATTAGCAGTAACTATTAAAAACCATATAGAGAAGTACAGAAATGATTTTCCTGCTACAGTACAAACGCTTGATACCTCTTTTTACGTAGATGACCTTATTACAGTTAATGACGACATTCCATCTGCCTTTGAAATTTCAAAAAGTGCCGAAAAAATAATGAGAGATGCTGGGATGCCCTTAAGGGAGTGGATTTCAAATTCTGAACAGTTAAGAAAACAGTGGGATTTAAGCAGTTATATCCAGAAGATTTAAAGGATAAATTACATAGAGTTCTTGGTCTCTTATGGGATCCATGTAGTGATTACCTGTCCTTAGAAATTAATAGTTTGCTAGAATTTCTCCAACGGAAAGGGAACATAAAGAGGTTTCTAATAATGGCTGCTGGAAGAATCTTCGACCCATTGGGTCTTGTGACTCCTTTTACTATCCGTTTCAAGTGCCTGTCCAGGAGATCTGGCAAAGAAAACTTTCTTGGGATGAAGCTTTACCTCCTGATATAAGCGAGAAGTGGATGAGGTGGTGTGAAGAAGCTCCACAACTTAAAAATTTAAAGGTTCCGAGATATATACTTGGTTCTTTTATTGATCAAAATGCAGAACTGGAAATTCATACATTTTCGGATGCTAGTATTAAGCAGTTGTTTACGTTAAGTTAAAGGTTGAGAACAGTTGTTTATTAAGTTAAAGGTTGAGAACGAAATCTTAATCAATCTTGTAGCTTCAAAATCCGTAGTGGCTCCGTGAAAGAAGCTGTCATTGCCAAGACTTGAGCTTATGGGTGCTTTACTTGCGGCAAGATTAGCTAGTGAACTGAAACCAGCTATTGACAAAAAAACAAATATTGAGAAGTTTTTTTTTTTTTGGAGTGATTCGAAGGTCACCTTATATTGAATTCAAAGTCCAAGTAAAAAGTGGAAAAAACTTGTATCAAACCGTGTTAAAGAGATACAAAGCTTGACAACTGAGGTTCCGTAGTATCATTGTCCTGGCAAGGCTAATCCAGCTGATTTACTTACCCGTGCTGCAAGTAGTGATTCTCTTATAAATTAATTCAACTTGGTGGACTGGACCTGCTTTCTTAAAGGAAATTATTCCTGAACCTCCAGAACTTAGTGCCACAGAGGATGAGTATTTTAATGAACTGAAAAAAGACTGTGATAATATTGACTCTTTTGAAGTCTTTAGTATAACAAAGGACTTTAACATTTTAAATCGTATTTATGACTTAAGTAATGATTTTATGCATATTTTACATGTTTTAAGTTTTCTTTACAGGTTCATCTATAATGCAAGAAGCCCGAGCTCCAAAAGGTCAGGATATGTAACCGCTGCTGATCTAGAGCAAGCAGAGAGTTTCTTAATCAAACAGGTACAATCTCAAGAATTTTAGGCAGAGCTGAAAAGTTTTTCTAAGGGTAAAACAGTAGCCTCCAATAGTAAGCTAAAAGGTTTAGCTCCTTTTATTGATCAAAATTCTATTATTAGAGTTGGTGGTCGCTTCCAAAATTCTAATCTTGAGTTCTGTAAAAAACATCCTGTGGTGTTTCCACCAAAAAATCGCTTAACAGATTTAATTGTAATGTATTTTCACAAAAAATGCTTTCATGTGGGACCTCAAACTTTATTATATTATGTAAGAGAAAAATACTGGTCCATAAATTTGAGAAATATTTGTAGAAAGATTTGCCATCAGTGCGTTTTTTGTTTTAAAGCAAATCCTTTTACTTCTTCTCAGTTAATGGAAAATCTACCATCTGCGCGTGTTAATGAAAGTTTTGCATTTAATAATTCAGGAATCGATTTTTGTGGACCCTATCTTGTGAAATACAAAAACCAGCGTAAGGGTGTATTTAACAAAGTTTATGTTGCCGTATTTGTTTGCCTCGCAACCTGTGCAATTCATTTGGAAATCGTGACAGATCTAACGGCACAAACTTTTTATTTCTTGTCTTAAAAGTTTTTTTGCTCGAAGAGGCAAATTTAGAAAACTTTTTACGGATAACGCACAAACATTTGTAGGTGCGGCAGCAGAGTTAAGGAGATGGTTTAATATGGTGAATTCTCCTGATGAACTTCTTGCAAGGATATTTATCTTCCGAAGGTGTTGACTGGAAGATCAAATCCTTCCCAAGGCTCCCAATTTTGGCAGTCTTTGGGAGGCTGGCGTAAAGTCATTCAAATACCATTTGAAACGTGTCATGGGAAACACTAATTTAACTATAGAGGAGTATTTAATAATTGTGATACAAATCGAAGGGTTTTTGAATTTCTCCTGTCTTCCGAACCTAATGATTTTAGAGTTTTGTCCCCCGGACACTTTTTGATCGGCAAAGAAATTACCTCTATACCTGAGGCTAATTTAACAGGTATCCCAGAAAACAGACTTTCCAAATGGCAAAAAATAACTAATTATGTTAACAAAATTTGGCAGTTGTGGCGAAAAGATTATCTTAGTAATTTACACCAAAGATTAAAGTGTCAGTTTGATAAAAATAATGTTAAAGTTGGAACTGTTGTACTTATAAAAGATGAGAATCTTCCACCAACTAAATGGCTGGTTGCTAGAATTGCTAAGATATTTCCTGGCAAGGACGGAAAGGTAAGAGTTATCAATTTACGGTTACCAGATGGAAAATTTCTTAAAAGAAGTAGTCGGCACGTATGTATCTTGCCAAGTCAATAATTAGACTATATGGTGTATTATTGCAATTGTGTTGCATTCATTATGTTATAATTATTTTCATTTAAGTTGTTAAACAGTATTATTGTAATATGTGTTTTATTATTATATATTATTGTTAAAACCATATAAGATCCGAAGGGCTCAAATCGGCTGTAGTTCGACGAATCAGTTGCTCAAACAATTCTCGGACTGTATCAGGAATTCGCACCATCGGGACGCCTTTTACGTCCTGAGGTAGTCGGTTCGATGTCTATACTGGCCCGGAAAGTAATCTCCTCGGATTGGTATTTATGGTTCCGACGATGAGACTTTTCTGTGAGCACGGTCGCCTTATCGATCGGAAAAAAAATAAATAATAAAAAATAAGTTTTCGGTAATAATCAAACATTTTCAAAAAGACAGTATTATTAAAAAAATCATGCAAAAAGTAGAAATACACACCGAACGTTATCGGAACCAGCCATAAAGACAGGGCCACGAGCTGATGACGAAGAAGTCTAAAAATAAATATGTTCATTTTTAGTACTAAGAAAAAAAAATATTCTAACAGAATCTAAAAATGCTTAAATACTTAAATACTGAATACTTAAATATTTACCTCAAATCCGAAACCCACTTGGTAATACAAGGGCAGAACCAGGGGATTTTCCATAAAGATTTGATCAACTTCATCGAATAACTATCAAAATAAAAATAATAAATAAAATACATTCAAATAGAAATAAAATACTTTATGAAAATACGTATAAAATATTCAAAAACTTACATCGTCATCAGAATCACGGAAGGGGCAATCGGAATCCTCAAGTAGAACCTAACAACTAAAAATTTGAATAAATAACATATTAAAAAAATTTCGTTTTTAAAATGGCTATCTAAAAATAAGACAAAAGCAAAATATACTTACATTAGATGCAGAATAAACTCGCTTGGTAGACATCGTGTAGAAAAACGAAATGGCGCAAAAGAAAATCATAAAAAGGCAAGAGAAAGTTCACTCAGCAGCAACCAGCGTAGAAATGACTGCAATCGTCAGAGCGACAGAATATATAGGCGATGTATAAGAAACACAAACACTGATTATAAATTAGGTAGATACTGCTAGCAAGAATCTGATTAGTCTTTAAGATTGTATGTAGAAAGCGTGAAGCGGTTTCGGCATGCTGCAACGTGAAAAAAAGATGAAGTTTGCGTGTTTCCAACAGCCTGGTGACGTCATGGTTATTTTTCTACTCAAAGCGATAATCTGGTTTTACTTCAAAGGTCTTCCTGGCATAGTGGTTTGGGCGTTCGCCTTCCATACTAAAAGTTACGAGTTCGAATCTAAGCTGTGCGGCTGCTTTTAAAACTCGTGCAATTACTTTAATTTTATTTGTTAAAATTATTGCATTCAATTGAAAATAATTAGAAATAATAACGGACTAAATAAGCAAAAGGAATCATGTATAAAAATAAAGAGAATAAATAATTAAAAATAATCATCTATCAAAATAATTAAAGAGAGTAAGTAAATTAAAAATAATAGCGTATTAAATAATTTAAAAGAGTAAGTAAATTAAAAATAATAGCGTATTAAATAATTAAAAAGAGTAAATAATTAAAATTAATCAGGTATTTAAAATAAATTAAAAGGGATGTCATTCCAAGCACGTGGTTCAAGAGCCACAAAAAGAAAGAATTCGTTGCCACAAAAAATATGTTCGTTACCACAATAAATAAAACATTAAAAAAATCGTTGCCACAGAATAAAAACGAAACTATGCATGACGTCATTCCGTCCGTCATCCAATCTATCCACGTCACTTCCTGTTGTCACGTGATCCATGATGGTGGCGGTCACGTCCCCATATAGCCTCGGGCGTCGCATGGTTACCCGCGGTTACTACTAAAACATTTTCTTCACTAATGATTGCTTAGCAAAAGAGCCAAATCTTCTTCAAATACAAACCGAGCTGCTCCTAGCAGTATTGCTTAGATTTCGAGAGAATATGATAGGTGTTATTTTAGATGTAAGCAAAGAGTCCTTATAAATTTTCTGAATCAACATGAGCGAAATTTTCTAAGGTTAATGGAAGGATGCTTGACAGTCAGAAATGAAAGACTTTGGCCACAGCCATGTGATATTCAGACTAAACTGCAGTCCGTTTCCTTCGAGGGCTGTAATCGATTCAAATTTGAACCAATATCACCACCTCTCAAAAGTATCACTGAGAAGCTTAAAGCTTCTTGTTATGTTGACAATTGGGTGACTTCGATATATTCTGAAGAAGATGCATATTTTTTCTTTCAACAGGCAACGGAAATCATGGCAAATGCACATTTCGATTTAAGAGGATCGGAGAAAACATAAACGGAAGAGATTTATAATGAATCTGAGTCTTTAAAAGTAATACGACTATTTTGGGTAAACAACAAGATATTCTATATTATGGCGTTCGAAATACAGGAATTTGGGTTTTCTGTTGTACATATGGTGTTCGATCCAGTAGGAATTAGTTGCCCTTCCATTCTTCTTCCAAGGTTAGACTTCCAAAAGACCTGGGAAGAAAAACTGAGTTAGGATATTGGAACTTCCAGGCAGTATTAAAGAGAAAGTTTTAAAACGGGTAAGCGATCTAGGTAGGAGAATTCTGATATAAATTGTAATTGTTAATGTATCTGTATCTATGCAATTATTCTAAAGATAGTTTTAGACTGTATGTGTTATGACTTGTAATTAAATTGTGTAACACAATAAATATTTTTGTTTAATAAAAAGGGATTTTATAAGAAGAAAGTAGGTTCCAATCTGATCACTCTTAACAATATTTACGTTTCAAATTTAATCAGAAAACTCGACCATATAAAATAAGCGCGTTATCACTATAGAGTATGCAATATTTTTATTTGCCTTTCCGAATTTAAGAAACAAACACAATAATTTGAGAGGAATGTGTTGCCACTCCCTGAATTAAAATATTTTTATCTTCCATACAGCAGTGCATTATCTTTTAGCAAAGCGTAAAATATTTAATTTTTCTTTCAAATTTATTCTGTTATTAATTAACAAACTAAGCGTTGTAAATTAAAAATTTAAAGGTAATAAACGCAGATTCATTAAATTTATTACTAACTGGATCTGTGATATTACACCGGCTAGAATAATTAAAATCGTCTATGTATAACTCAAGCGTGTTCGTTTATGTGCACTTCATGCAAGTCCGCAGTTTTATTCCGGTCTTGACGAAATTTTCCGTGTTTGACCTTGTAGAGACATTAGGTATTTGATGCACGAATATTGGAAAACGAGCAACGCCTTCGCCGGGAATCGAACCAAGGACCTCTCGGTTAGACGCCGAGCGTGTTGACCACTACACCACGAAGGCATGCGAAAAAGGGACGGGAGAGATACCTTATAACCTTTAACTCAAGAGAAACCTCACTGCCTACTCAAGGCTTCGAAATCCAATCCCATTGGGATTCTCTTTCGGGGCGTATATAGAAGAATGTTGACTTTACTATAAACATGAACTATATTTAAGATTATAAATATTTAGTGTTCATTTAAAATTCCTGACAGAAGCGGATGTAGACTTTGTTTAGCCTGGCAAAGCAGGCCGTGGACTTTGTAAAATCACCTAGCAAAGCAGGTTTTGGACTTTACTTATTTTACTCTATCGTACTATATTTTACTTATTACTATTCAATCTTAAAAATTCATATTATGTAAATCATGAAACAAAACTACAAGTTTTACTATTTGTCAGTTCGTACCACGTGACAGAGAAAGTTTCATTATTCCTCAGTTCACAACACGTGCTCAGACTATTATAGAAATATTTCAGAAGTTTAAATTAATTTAAAGGAAAAGTATTGTGTAAGTATAAATATTTAAATTGTAAAAGAAATACTCAATTATGACCGCAGTGCCAAAAATTACCAATTACAATGCCACTAAATTTGGAAATAAAAGGTACAACTTTTTTCAAAATTTCGTACGCTTGACTTGTCGCTTCGTTATTTTCGATGACGGTTGTATGGTGCGATTGTACCCAATTTAAAAAATAAAGTGATCGGCCTTAGTACAAAAATTAGATATTTCAGCAAAAAACTCTATGTGGTTGAGGACAGTAGGAGAAAGACAGAGATGTTCGCACATTCCTAAAATAGGTTCACCTTACCCGTAAATTGTACACAGTTTATTATTTTGCACATACAATAAATTCTTATTTATTTGTATTTGTTGTACATTTAATTTGCTTTTTGTATTTATTTGAGATTTTGTTTATTTATTTTCTTGTATTTACTATTTGTGTATTCATGTCACTTATATTTTTGCAACTTGTAGCTTTCAAAATCATTTTACCGCATAGTCATTGCCTCTCTATTATTGCATGGTTACTGCAAGCTTTGTGGCGTATGGTGAACCCCCTTTTTTCTTACCTTCTATCGCTTTTCTTTGGGAATTCGCAGATCAGGCATTCCTTCGTTATGCTCTCAAGCGGCATTAAATTTATTTTTTGGGTTATTTATTGAGCCGAAAACGTTGCGCTTTTGAGCGATATATTGGCAATATCGATGTAGATTAGACTAGATTAGACACAAGGCTTAGATTCACCATTGTTGCGTTTCTACTGTGAGTTTTTACTTCTCCTCCGGTGCTCGACGGAGATAATCCTCTTGCGGGTTTGCTAGGATCTGTACCTAGACTGCTTCGGCACCGGGAGAATATAATTCATCTTCACAGAGATAGAACCATCGACAGCTCGGTGGTCCGCTGAAGTTCGGGAGGAATGACCATAGTGCTAATGTCTTGTCTGTTCCGGGGCTGTGTGATCGCAACATGTTAAATATGAAATGCTGATCTTTGCGGATTCTGTCCCATTCGGGCTTCTCGAGGGAGACTGATATCATTGTTGATGAACAATTTCTTCGCCTCTCGGTGTGATCTGAGTGGTGACCTGCTTGCAAAGAAGTCACTGTTTGCAAATATTTATTAGAGGGTCGACCGCGGGGATTGCACCTGCTTGGATCGCTTCCTAGGGGATGTGTATAATTCATGTAACAACCTTTAGGCCTAGGTACCGAAGCGTGCCACAGAGTTTCCATCAGTTCTTACTAAAATTGTTAGATGGCGCCGTGTTCATTTATTCTTTAGAGTAGTATAAAACCTTCAAGAAAAGTGCAGAAGCTTTAGAGCCAATTTTAAGTGCTCTGTCTAACATGGTTTCGAGAATATCTCAAAAACGGTGATGAAATCTGCCAAAGTGGATGAGGGTTTTCTGAAAGCTCATTTTCGGGATGGGGGGGGACATGATTGATACAAAGCAAGTGTCACTTAGTACTGAAACCATGACAGGGCGTCGTGTTAGGTCTGCAGTCTTCGACAGTTTTATTCGAGCTTCGTAAAACTTTCCACAATTTACCTTGAACTAAATCAGAATGAAAATCAATGTCTACCTGAGAAAACCGAAAAACTACTCCCATCCCCCTAAACGAAACTACTTCACTCAGCGTAATGTCCAGGCAGCATCGGGTACTTCATTAACATTAATAACAATTAGTAATTAGCATTAATAAAAATGAAGATCTGCATTTATTGCTTTTTAATTGCTGAGCTGAGGGCTGCCAAAGTGAGCACCGCAGAGCCCTGGGGACCGACGACTTCCTCACAGGTTCGCCGGTGATTTATACATTATAAAATTATTTATATATTGTGATATCTCCTTGTTCAACTTTTGGAGTGACAGCTGAAGTAAATGCGGAAACCAGGAAGGAGAAGGGTTAAAAGAAACCCTTTATTAAAACTCTTTCAAATTCAAAATACGTCGACTTGACGCTAACAAACTACGCCTTGCTTGGGCGGTAACTCAACTAACATGAACTGAACTAAAAACTCAAAGATATTGTTACGAATTTCGTATTTCCACAGTCCAGTCACATTAATGTGACCATCTGTCAAAAGCCAGAAAAACCACCTTTCGCAGAGCGGACTGCTGCGAGACGTGCAGGAAGGGAGTCACATAGGTCCCTGAAGGTGTTCTCTGGGATGTTGAGCCATGCCGACTCTAATGCCGTGGCCAGCTGCGCTAGATTACGCGGTTGAGGATCCATGGCGCGAACAACTCGATCGAGATGGTCCCACAGATGCTCGATTGGGTTTAAGTCAGGTGAGTTTGCTGGCCAGGGGAGGACGGTAAACTTCATCCTGTGCTCTTCGAACCACGCACGTACACTGGCAGCTGTATGGCACCTCGCATTGTCCTGCTGGAAGATGCCATCATCCTGAGGAAAAACAATGCGCATGTAGGGGTGAACATGGTCCGCAAGGACAGATGCGTACTTGTATTGATCCATTGTGCCTTCCACAATGATCAGTGAACCTAGAGAATGCCAGGAAAACATTCCCCAGACCATAATGCTCCCGCCTCCAGCTTGGACCGTTCCGGCAATGGTTGCAGGGTGGTTCCTTTCAGAGGTTTCACGCCTTATACGCCAACGTCCATCTGTCCGATGGAGCATAAAACGCGATTCATCCGAAAACGCAACCTGTCGCCACTCAGTGGACGTCCAGCTGCTGTACTGGCGTGCAAATTCTAGCCTTCGCCGTCGATGAACAGCAGTCAGCATAGGTGCACGAACCAGGCGTCTGCTTCGGAGGCCCAGACGCAGCAATGTTCGCTGAATAGTACTTTGGGAGACACTTTTGGTAGCCCCTTGGTTCATTTTGGTGGTCAGTTGCTCAACGGTAGCCCGTCTATCTGCCCGAACGCATCTCCGCAACCGTCGTTCGCCTCTGTCATCTATGGCCCGTGGTGCACCACATTTGCCACGTCGCTGATTTTGGACAGTCCCATTTTGCCATGCACGGTACACTTTTACCACGGCGGCACGCGAACAGTTCACAAACTCAGCCGTTTCGGAAATGCTTCCACCCTTGGCCCGAAAGCCAATGATCATGCCCTTTTGGAAGTCGGATAAATCGCTTCGTTTCTGCATTACGCCAACGATTGAAATGTTTTCCGAAGCCCTCACACACCCTTTATATACGCTCAACTGCACTGTGCTGCCACCTGCCTTCTGTGATTGGTTATTTAACTCTGACATGGAAAGTACGTGGTGGTCACATTAATGTGACTGGACTGTGTAGTTAGACAGTTTTAGTAAAATTATATAATTTGCTTTATTTCCCCGTACAATTCAGCGCGTGACAAATTTTAAGAGAAAGCTACGTCGGAAAAGTAAAAATACAAGAGCACGTGCATTTAGCATTGAATAAAAGTTTATCTCTGTAATTGATATTTAATTTGAATAAATGTAATTGACTACTATGTTAGCTGTAACCATAATTCTACTCTTTTTTTCTTTTCAGAAATTGCTAGAACTGTCTCGCGCAGCCGATTTAAAAAGCTATAAATGTCGGAGAGAAACATTTCAGCTCAGTTGTTTAGTTAGCTGCTGTAACTTTTTTGATCGGATTAGCTTTCTCTGGACTTTGGACTGCGTTCTATTTAACGTTTTAGCAGTTTAATATATAGCTACTGATCATGTTGCATAATGCTTTGATATTGTACGAATATCTTTGAGGAAAAATCCAGCGTTTTTCTATATTTCCTGTGATAAAAATAAATTTTATTAACTTTTTATCAGACTTGTGCATTCAATCTATTACGAACTCGTACATACGCAGCACGTTTTGAGAAGTGGGATTTGAACCCAGGCCATCAGAAGTGGATTCCACTTCTGACATCAAAAAGTGTTGAGTGCGTAAGGAAAAAATTTAAAAAACAAAAAATTAATAAATAGATAAAACAATTTATAGCCAAATTGATGGATCACAAAGCTTGAAAGAAATAAAAAATTTGGATTTTTTTAGAAAGCTATGTCTAGTAATAGGTATTGTTTTTAAGATTTCGAAGATCTGGATAAAGGTAATAAATAAAACTCTGATTTGGAAAGCCAGGTTGGCCAAAATAAGATGTCAAAAGAGAATTATGAGATTCCGATACCAATAATTGACAACTGCCAATACCGACATTCATGAGTAAAACTGACGAAGCCATTGCTATCCAAATA
Source organism: Stegodyphus mimosarum (assembly GCA_000611955.2). NCBI lineage: Eukaryota > Metazoa > Arthropoda > Arachnida > Araneae > Eresidae > Stegodyphus > Stegodyphus mimosarum. Next base: position 33,561 of record KK121848.1, read on the forward strand.
TCGAGTAAGATAAATAGAGAAAAATAGAACAAACGCTAAAATTGTGTTTACAGGTAACAGAATAATAAAATAATTTCTATCTAATAAAATAATTTATCATTTTTTAAGCTCTGGCGACTTTCAAAAGATTAGAAAGGGAATTGTCTCCTTTTCATATATATATAAAAAGAAAAGAAACCATTTCCTTTATTTATGTATATATATAAAAGGGCAGATTTTTATATTCGCAATGTTTATGGTTTTCCTGAAGTGTTGGAGTGGTTTGGGGGGGGGCTAATATCTTGATTATATTTTTTGTACTTCTTAGAATATATTTAGATTCAAAGATGTGTTTTGCACAATCAAGATTATAACTTATTCCTTTTTGAAGTTTTCCGTCTGAGAAAATATAATAAAAATTAGACAGAGTATTCCTGCGTAGAAAACTTAGACATGAAATAAGTTAAAAGCAATAAAATGAACTATTAAATGAACAATTAATCATATACTACTGGTTGTTAACAATTTTGTATGCCTGTTTAATTTTCCTATGGAAAGACTCGTCTTTTTCAATACACAAAAATAATTTAATGTAAGAGATTTAGATGGAAAAATTTGCACACACAGATGAATTATAAGATTTTTATTTCATAAATAACTTTGATTTTGAAATATGTCATTTAAACCTATAAACATGTGTGGACACTAAAAAGTGATGCATAATCTTATTGAAAATATAAGAACATTATATTTTCAATAAGTTTTCTTATTGAATGGTAAATTTTGACAGCTCTATGGTATAAGACTAGGGCCTAAATTTGCATAAAAATTCCTCTATTAAATGAAAGAATTTAAGTAATTTCTGCAGCCTTTTTGTAAATACATTAAAGATTTTTTAATTGTTGTTTTGAAGAAATGGTGTGTTTGCGAATTCTTAATTCCAATTCTTGCCAAATATTCTCTATGGGATTTAAGTCTGGAGATTGTGGTGGTGTTTTTAATATTTCAGTACAGTTATACAGCAGCCAGAGTCTAGCGTTCAAACCAGTGTGCTTGTGATCATTGTCCTGGTAGAATTTAAAATCGTTATGAAGGTTCAATTTTCGTGCTGAAGAATTCAAATTTTGATTTAATATGCCAACATACTTGTACTGATCCATAATACTGTCAATAAAAACAAGATTACCAACTCCAGCGAACGACATACACCCCCATACCATAACTCCTCCTCCACATGTTTAACTGTTGGCACCAAGTTCTGTTTGCGAAATTCTTTCCTGGGTTTTCTCCACACCAAGATTCTACCGTCAGAACCAAATATATTAAATTTACTCTCATGAGCAAATATAACTTCATTCCAGTAATTAGAATTCTTATTTATGTTGGATTTTGCGAAAGCCAGTCTGAGTTTTCTATTCTTTTCACTTACGAAGAATTTTTCTCGGCTGCTCTACCAAGATATCCAGTAGATCGAATTACTCTTCTAATAGTCTCAGGCTTAACAATTCCTCCATATAATGCTTGTAAATCAGCAGCAACTTTAGGAGTCCTCATTCTTGGATTTTTTTAATATTTCGAACGATAATTCGCTTTATTCCATTGGATAGCTTTGATGGTCGGCCAGGTCTTCTTTTATCCTATATCCTAAATCATATGGTTCTTTTTATATCGTTTAATGATATTGAAAACTGTTGAATGGCTCAAGTTAATTGTTTCTCTAATAGATTTTCCACGTTCAATATGCAAATTAATAACTAATTTTCGAATTTCAGGCAAAGTTTCTTTTCGTTTAGCATTCATGGCTGCACAGAGCTAAAAAACAAAAAAATTCCAAAACAAACTGGAGAGAAATACTACAGACGATTTTATAAATTATTGCCAATTGCTTTTGAGTAAAAATAAAAACCCCAAAAAATATTTTTATTGCTTACTTCAGACGATTTTTGTTGCATAGTCTAATGGTGTCCCATCACTTATGTGAGCCATTTTTTGCTCCGTTCTAAACAATTGTATTTTTATTAAATTAATATTTTAATTGTTTTGAGGAAATGTATGTAATGTAATAATTGTTACTAAATTTAAGTATGAAGCACACCCACAAAAAATTTTTACATGTTTTTTTAATTTATTTTATTACAGTTTCCTTTTGTAAAGCACAAGTGTCCCATCACTTTTGTGAGACACGGTATGACTAATTGAGCTACTGCTGTATTACTAGGCCATAAGCAGAGAAAGCTTAGTTTTGTTACTTTGCAACTTCAACTATTTAAGTTGTTTTTGTACCTTCGTGTTGTAGAATTCTCCGTTAAAACTCGACGCAAAATCATTTGGAAGTCTAGTAACATTACTAAGCATTAGATTAAGAACGTAAATTTATAAACGAATTTTAAGGTTTTAACCCTCCAAGATGCCAAGCCCTAGATATCATACACGGTATCCACAAAAGTTCTTATCTAGCCTTTATTTTCACAACCTCGGGCCTTAGATACATTTTTCTAATTACAGAAATGACCCAAAGATTCATGTTTCCGTATTTTTAAATTTAAAAAAAAACTAATTTTATATAAAATACGAAATCTAACTTTTTATATGTTCCTCTGGCCTCTACTTAAATTGAACAAAATTTTGTACTCGTTATAAAAAATAAAGCACAAAAAACGTAACCCTCGTACGACAAAACTTCTCTGGGATATTTGATATTAAAATTGGCAGTCATATCCAGAGCCGTACACAAATTGCAAAGCGAAATTTTTGCATTTTTACTTAACTAAAAATAAAATATCAGATGATTAGAAAAAGACTCCTGTTGTTAAGCGATTACATCACGAGTATTTCTATGCAGATTATTGCGAAAAGTATTGATCATTTTTCAAAATGGAGATATTATTCACAGAATCTTACAGAATTCGTGAAGAAACACTGGTAGGCATTAGTTGTATTGGCAAACAGCTAACTCGTAATATTATTCAAATTAATTAAAAAGGAAAAATATCTGTAGTTTAAGGAAATTTAATGAATTTTTAGATTATTGCCAAAAAATGATCCTAAAATAATAAAACTTCTTCATGAGAATATTAATAACGTATTTTTAGGCGCTGAAAACTTACAGATTACTTTTGCGGAACTTCTTTCGACATTTCAAATGTATCGAAATTATAAATTAAAGGAACTGATAGGTTTCGTTATTGCAGGTAACGTTAAAAAAAGTATTTCTAATATGTGTTCTTATTATGATGGCGTACAAAATGAATAATTAGAATGTAAATGAAAAAGCCAGTTTAATTCAAAATCTAAAAATTAAAACTTCTAAGAGTTTTTGGCCAGCTCTCTCTCAGTTTAGTTGAATTATCACTCAGAGATAATTTAAAACTGGCTAATCCGCCCTTAATGTTAAATTAATAATAAATAAATAAAAATAATCGCCCTTAAATAATAAATCTTGCCATATAGAAAATTACTCTTCTTTAAGAGAGGAAAAAATAAATTTTCACCCGTTGCCGTTTGTAATACATAATATCAAAGAAATTTAATCCTAAACAGTAGCAGTCCTGGACATAAAGGAAAGGGAAAGGGTGTGGCATTAGAAATATCCTGTTTGCAAATCCATGATTTTTCCCAAGAATAAGTTATGCTCATTTTGGCATCCGGTTAGTGACATAAATTGAGGGGAAGGGAAATAATTCTTTCTCTTCATCCGGGTTTCGTTATCAATGAAACTTATCACTTTTGTTTAACAGATGCTTCATTTCCCTATAAAAGTATTGCATCTATTATATTTGCCGTCACCAGACAATTTTTTTGTTTTGTTTTGTTTTCGGCAAATGCATTTTAAGAATTTAACTGTAATACTCCATTCAAGATAAATTTTTAGCCCAGAGGGCTATTAATTTCGTTTTGGCATTTTGCGTTGAAAACTTTAAATATCAGTTCACTTTTCAAACTACTGCCACCAAATATTAGAGCCCTATTATATTTACAAAACTTAAATAATGATGAAGCTGCATAAATGTATCTATGTTTCTCGCATTGTGATAAAACAACGGTACCTATGTAGAGTCATCAGGTTATTTAGAAGAAGGGAGAGAAGAAAAATGAGCAAGGCCCTCGCCGAGACCCGAACAACAGACTTCTCGAATACGCGCCGAGCGTGCTGACCACTACACCACGAAGGCATGCTAAGAACGCAGGAGAAATACCTTATATACTGCCCCTTTTAAAGGGCGACTGGGGATTAAGGGACATAATCGCCAAGTCCTGGAGGTAGAGAATCATCATTCACCGCCTTTTTGTTCGGGCGCCACTGTAGATTTATTAGGTATTTTTTGAAACAAAAAAAGAGACAAATGAGCAATGCCCTCGCCGGGACCCGAACCACGAACCTCTCGAATACGCGCCGAGTGTGCTGACCACTACACCACGAAAGCATTCTAAGAACGCTGGAGAAATACCTTATACCTAGAACCATCAAATTTTGAATAACGTAAGTTTCCACCCGATTATGGGCATCTGGAAGCCCAAATTTAAAATTTGGAATTTGTTTTGTTATCTATTTCATATTTTGTAAAACTTTAACGAATTTTTGATTAACAAACTCAAGGATTTCAAAGCGAGCAGTGGGGGGGATTACATTTTTATCTCCAGCGCGAGAGGCTGTGTATCAGAAATTCTAAAGATATGCTCATTTTAAAATTATTAAAATTATTTTTAAAATTATGCCGTTGAACTGAATTGTATGGTTTAAGTGCGAAGAACATGATATTTAATAAATAAAGGTACCACGCAAAACGTTAAAAAAATGCTCCTTTGGGCGTATTGTAAAATCCGAAAGCTTTCAGATTTTTTTTTTTTATGTAATATAAAATCAAACTTGACACTTAGTTTATTATTCTTTTTATCAGTTTGTTCTTTATAAAATAATTCTATCGATAAAAAAATCTGATGTGGCTGCGGAATAGCAACGAGCATTAAGAAAACTATCACTTCTTATTGATTGTTTTTAAGTAAAATCTTATTTCTTTATGAACTTTATGTAGTTATGAGTCTCATAATGGGATTTTGCTTTGGTTCACTAAAAACGGCGTATTACTTTTGAAGTTGTTGCCACCCAATATTATTGCCCCGTATTATTCTTAAAGAAATTAAATAATGAAGAATCGCCATGCATGTAAGTATGTTCCTCTCATCGTGAGAAAACGATGTAACTAGAGCCATCAAATTTCGAGTAGTCCTTCACACGAACACTTGCAGCAAGAATGCCGAATTTTGAATTTATCATATTTCATATTTTATAAAAATTCGATGAATGTTTGATTAACAAACTCAATCATTTGAAAGCAAGCAGTGGCAACACTGTTCGAAATGAAACATTTTTATCTCTAACAGACCGTTCTCATTCAGCAAAACGTAAAATACGTATGTTTCAATTTTAATTAACAAACTTGGCTGTATGAAAACAATGTTTTGAAATAAATATATAAATAAAATACTTTTATACCGGAAATAAAATACTTTTATCTTCCACGCGCCAGCGTGTTCCCATTTAGTAAAGCCTGAGATAACTTTCAAGCTTGTTATCCAGTCCTATGAAGCACTGTCTTATCAGACTGCAGCCAAGTGAACTGTTAAAATAAGAAAATATATCGAAAAAGGTTTGGAGAGGAGGGCTGTTGATATTAAAATATATGCCTTGTTGATGGTAATGATGCTTCTAGTACCACATCAGTCGGCAATTTTTATTTAGTGGTATGGATAACGAATATACTAATATCACTGAGCTATTCTCATCGTCAAGTGACGGGCCATTTTCTACCTTCATGACTTATTACTGTTTTTGACTTTGGAATTTCGGCATTCAAAAGTTATTATCGTTAGATTTTGTACTGTATTCTTTAAGTAATTTCCTTGATGGCCCAACTGCAAAGAGATCTTTTATCATTGAGCCTCTAACTTCCTGTCCTTTCTTATAACCGATAGCTATGATTATTTTGACAGTTATGTAATTCGTTGCATGTTCAAGCTTCTTCCTGTAAAATAAAATGTAGTAAATATTTGTGTTATAAGTATGGATCGTAATCTAGTATATGATCGTAATCTAGACTTATGATTGACTATAGAACAGCCCCGGGGTCGACGGAAAGAACTCTCAGATAAATGAAATTTATTCATAATTATAAGTTTTGGAATTTTCTGACGGAACACTAATGGCGCCAGAACAGAGATGCCGGTCTCAAAAAATTTGTTTTAAGTGAAAGAGCGCCTATGAACTTCTAATGCATGAACAGAACAGTATTCCATCTAAAATGATATTAGATATCGTAAAGTTTATGGGAAGAACTGTTAAAAATTATTGAAGTTTGTGGGGTTTTACTTATTTAATTCAATGCTTGAACTCCGTAAACACTAATAAACGAATAATCGCTTACGGGTGTTGTAAGGTTTATCCTAATTTTATTAACAGTTATTTCAAGTTATGTAACTTTTCTATCTATTATACTTTCAGTTTACAATTTCCTATCAGGATGTAATTTCAGAAGTGCAGTGAATGCAAATGAGTGCTATTTAAGTCGATGTTTCGCCGACTTCGAGAGAGAGAGTCTGATTTTGACTAGCGCACGTTTACCTTTTGGCTACGTTCTCTCTTAGATACTACACTCGGCTATACTTTAGTCCCTTGCTTGGCTTCGCCCATTTAATTAATATTTAGGGGCCAACTACTTCGAAATCTGATATCTTCGGCTATACCTTTCAGTTAGCTTTAGTTAAGCTTAGTTAAGTTTAATTTCATAATTATTTAAGTTCAAGCCCAAGTGGAGGCCTTGCTGTATATTTCGAGTTAGGAGTTGATTGTAATCATTCTAAGAAATAAAGGGTAGTTAACCCTTCTTAAGTCTTACGTGTTTATTCTCACACTTAAGCCATTATTCGCTTGTTAGCGTTTGTGGGGTTCTAAGATTGAACATTGAATTAAATGAGCAAAACACCACAGTCTGAATAGAGACGTAAGACTTACGAAGGGTTAACTACCCTTTATTTCTCATAATAAATATGATACAATTAGTTCCTAACTTGGAACGTACAGCAAAGCCTCCACTTGGGCTTTGACTTAAATGAATATAAAATTAAACTTAAGTAAGCTTAACTAAAGCTAACTGAGCGATATAGCCGAAGCTATCAAGATTCGAAGTAGTTGGCCCCTAACTCTTAATTAAATCGGTGAAGCCAAACAAGGGCCTAAAAAATGGCCGAGCGTAGCAATAGCTAAGAGAGACGTAGCCAAAAGGCAAACGCGCGCTAGTCAGGAATTCAGGCTCTCTCTTGAAGTCGGTGAATCTTCGACTTAAATACTACTCTTTACTCATTTGCATAAACTGTGTTTCTGAAATTACATTCTGGTAGGAAATTGTAAGCTGAAACTAGAATAGATAGGAATGATGCATAAACTTAAAATAACTGTTAATAAAATTAGGATGAACCTTACAAGTTCTTTGATTGATTGCATACATGAATGGAATATATTTTGTGTTTATGAAGATGTTAAACAGTGTTGAATTTTAAATAGATATGTTCTGTACTGATGAAATGTTTTATGCTACTGAAATATATTCTTTTACGAAGATGTTTAGTTAAACAGTGTTGAATTTTGAGTAGATATGCTCTATACCGATGAAATATTTTATAATATCCAATAGAATATATTATGTATTTACGAATAGAAATTCAGTTTAAAACCATCATTGAAAAAGGTATTGTTAGAATTTTAATAAAAATTTTTAAAAAAAGAATTTTTTAGTCCTCTTTTGCTTTAAAAAAGGTAAAGGAAAAACTTAAATCGCAAAATGCCAAAATCAAAAGTAAAACTTATTTAAGTATTGAAAAAGCAGTTATTGTTATTGATAGTAGATTAATCGATTTATCAAGGGGATAAATCAATCTACTATCCATTAACAACAACTGAAAAAGGAGAGTGTTTCATCTTACTTCCAAGAAAGCATCAAATTATTTGCTAGATTCAAATCATAATCCACAATTAATGCTCAATCAAAATAAAGATATTAGTCCACTTAAACCAAAAGAATCCTGTTAAAAAGCAAATAATCTTTAAAGTTTCTCACTAAGATTAAACTCATTAAGTTTTTCAGTAAGTTTTTACTCACTGAACTCATTAAGTTTTTCCTTTACTGTTTTTAAGGCAAAGGAGGACTAAAAATTTCTTTTTTTTAATTCTTGTTAAAATTCTAACAATACCTTTTTCAATGATGGTTCTAAATTAAACTTCTGTTCCTTGGAGATGGTACATGGAAAGTTTTCTTATTAAACTTTTTTGTGAATTATTGGTTTATTACTTTGCAGCTTTAGCGCAAGTCTTGGCCTTTTTAATTTACTTTTAATTACTTTTATTTTGAATATATTTACGAAGATACTTAACATAAACAGTGTTGAATTTTGAGTAGATTATGTTTTATACTGATGAAATGCTTTATCAAATTCATTAAAATTATTTTCTACAAGTAAGTATCTTTTTGGATAATCTGAAGAAAGGGAAGAATAGTATTTATTATCTTGTTTGAATTTACAACGTTCTGTTTTCATTTAGAATACTTTCCATTTATGAATATTTGCTAAAAGGGAAATTAGTCTTAAGTTATAGATTAGCTGGTTCAATTACACGACTCTTATCAAGATTTACATATTTTGCAGTAAAGGTGCAGAAAATTTTGAAATTAGAAGCCTTTGATCTCGATTCCTATAATTGATCTTGATTCTTAGGTTATTTTTGGCACAGCTATTAGGAAAATATTCTAAAATTGAATCTCTTGAAGAGAAAATTCTTATGGACCGACGAGAGTTGTTCTCAGAAAATGCTGGATGATGGAATCGGAAAGTGCTGACAAGTATAGTGGTACATTTGCTGACTTAAAACGAAACTTGAACAACGGTCGAATTTGTCAAGAGATTTGAATGAAATACAAATTGAAAGCGAAACTAACTGTAAAGCAAATTTTAAAATCCAAAGATTGAATAACAAAAGTTTGATGGGAATTTAAAGAATTGGTTTCGTTATGGGGATTATTTGAGAAAATTCATGATGTAAATCTGGGAGGAAGACAAATTTCAGTATCTCCTGCAATCTAATCAAAAAGGTTCAAAAGCTAGGGAAGTAGTGAATCTTCCTGTAACAGCTGAAAATTGTCAAAAAGCCACTGAATGTTCACACGCACGTTTTGGTAGAGAAGACGTTTCAGCTGAAGTTTATGTCAGAGAACTGTTAAGCCTTGTGCTTAGTAATACTTTAGCTCAAGGACATAGACTACCAACACCGAAATTTAATGACAAATTAGAGACACAATTAAGATCTCTGAGTATACTTGACGTTACCAGTGACGAGTATGAGTCTGTGGTGTATCCCTTAATTGAATCCAGTCTACCAGTTGAGCTTTAACTCCGTAGACTCATTAGGTTTTTGAAGCAGAAGACGTGAAAAATGTGCAGTGTCCTCTCCGGACTCGAATTGGTGTCGAATATGCTTAAAATTATACCACGAAGGAATGCGGAAAGGACGGAGAAAATACCTTATAACGCATATGGGAAAGACATTTAAATTCTGTTTCCTTTAAATCTGATAATAAAACTTTCAATAAATTAGAAAAATTGATTCAATTTTTATGTAATGAGATTCAAGGGGAAGAGAGAATTAATCTGGCTACAAGTGGTTTTGGGTATGAAGACAAAGAAATTTTTTCAAAAGAAATCCAAATATTTTCTAATCAAAATAAAGCTGTGCCAACGGGTATGGAGCTTTTAAGATCATCCCATGCTAAACAGAGTAGGAAATATGAATGTGTATTCTGCGATAAGCCTCATCGCAGTGCAGAAATGCAGAAAGATTGCAAATTGAACATCCGAACAAAGAAAGCAATGCCTTATAAAACGGGAGGGCTGCTTTAAGTGCTTAAAATTGAATCATATTTCTAGTTCGCGTAGAAGCAAATTTAACTGCACGATTTTTGGAAAATTTCACCACAGCCTTCTCTGAAGCAACAATCAAATATTAACTGCACAAGGGGAGAAACAAAACTACTTCCGAGCAAGATGAGATCTTAACTGTTTCTTCAAATCCAAGTGTTCTGTTGCAAACCTTTATTGTCATTTTGAATCATGTTAATAAGAGTTTTAAAAATCTGTGCAATAACTAACTCCGCCTCCCAAAGGTACTGTCTGTTAGAAAACACTGCAAAAACCTTTGGCTGTTAAGTCGATGAGAAGGGAAAAATTAAAACATTCTTTATTTGACGGGTCAAGCATGAATACTTGTGAGCACAACATTTGCATAACTTACCTCTCTAACGTCAGTGAATACTACTATTGTAATTTTGATGAGACTGCAATTTGTCAAACTATGCTCCGGTCGAACTGTGTGAAGATGATTTGCCTGATATGGAGATACACTTGCCCCCACAAAACCAAGATTGCCTTGGCCAAAATTGCCTTGGTCCCACAGAACTTCTTATAGGTGCAGATGTAGTCGATAAGCTAGTGACAGGGAAATTGAAAAGACTTAAATCTGGCCTTTTCGCTGTGGAAACAAAATTAGGTTGGACAATTTTGGGTCGTACCAAGAGATGTTTGGAGCAGACTGAAGTCCTTGTATTAGTTTCGATGTTAGCTCCGGATGTATTCGTAGGCATTAAGCGTGCTTCTTTGCAAATAGGAATAAATGAAGCGGATTGCGACTTTTTCAGATTTCTCTGGTGTAAGGAGTGTGACCCTAACAAAAGCAAACTTTCTAGACACCATCAAAATATAGATATTGAGGAACCAGAAAAAACGTTTGAAAATATGGAATGATAATGAAGATTCTTTGGAAAAATTTGCTAACGAACAGTTCATGGAAGAACATGTTTTGCAGCAGCAAGTGCCGAAAAGCATGCCCAATCTCCTGAATATGATTTCTCACGTCGAGATAAATTGATAAAGGAATCCTTTCATTAGTGATACGAAAATTAAAGAATAACCTCCTGATGAATACAATGTTGATCCAGCATTTGAAAAGCACGCTGAACCTCAGTTATCTTTAAGCATTGCTGAAGCAAACAAGTTGTTTGCAAAACTAGGTGGATGAGGAAATTGGACGAGGAAATGAAATTGCAGATCTTGATCAGGGTAACGCAGACAAAGAAGGTAGTAGTGAACCTGCAGAAGTTTTTACTAAAACTGAAAACATCAGTGAAGTAAAGAAATCTTAAGCTTTCCGAGAAAACCTAAAAGTCATGAAAGAAAAGCGATTAGTATAAGAAAAACAAAAGGCGTCACTGATTCTGATACTGAGGAGGAATCAGCAGCTGCTTGATCTATTAAATATCAGAAGATGTTGCAAGTAAGGAAAAGAAAAACATTGAATATTACACAACTGAAGAACTGGCGCAGTTCAAAAAACCAAAGACGAAGAAGAAACTGAGGAAGCTCTCCATGTTGAAAGCAGACAATCTTTTAGAAGATATGATGGATGATAGAGAAAGTAATTTGATTTCAAGGAGAATGAGAAGACAAAGGATTTCTGAGACAAAAGAGACAGTTCAAGAAACAAAAACTCAAATACCATTATTTGAAGAAGAGGAAATGAATGATATTCCAAATGTCCATATAGATGATGTTTCAGATTAATAAGAGTTTAGAACGCCAAGCCTGCTTCACAGGTTGAGTACTTTGAAGAGAGGGTGTCCAACTTGGAAACTTATAAAAAAGTTATAGTACGATATATTTAATCTCGGCAAAGCACTCGAGGACTATCCGTTTCGTGGCGGACATTTTAAGGGAAACTGGCTCGTATGCACATGGGAAAAACAACGAAAACGCCCATAAAGCTAGCCCATTCACCTGCATTCGAATCCCGGACCGAACAACCAGTGTTCAACAACTTTACTGCTCAGGCACCTGGGGGCTCTACTTATAAGAAAGAATATGCGTCATTTAAACAAAAGAATTTTCAGCACAATGCATGATAATTCAGCACCAATAAACAATTTAAGACGTGATCTAATAGCAGCTCAAGAAAAAGTTGCAAAATCTGAATTTAAAAGCTGAATGTGACTCGTTTATTGCAGGAGAAAGAATTTGCTGGGAGAAAATAGGAGCATCAAACAAGAATGATGTTGTCTAACTTACAAGCTGTTCAAAATAATACGGAAAGAACTCAATGCAACCTTCAGTATCCGATTAAGAAATGTGAGAAAAAATTCCATTTTGAAGACTAAATTAGACAATGCTAATGTAAACTATAGCAACGCTGTAAAGATTTGAGAGAAGTCCAATAAAGATTTAAGCAAAGTTTGACTCTGTAAAAGAAAGAAACCAAAAATTCCGCGAAGACTTAAAAATTTTAAAACAGAAAAGTTTGCTGTAGTAGATACTGTTCTGATAGGCTATGATAATCAAAGAAATCACTTGGCCTCTGGCTAGGATAGTAGAAGTATATCTTGGTAAAGATAGATTAATAAGGGTGGCTAAAATTAAGACGGAGAACGGATTCTTGATACGTCTAGTATAAAGCAATATCCTTTGGAAATTTCTACTAAAGAAAGTGGCAGGATCCAAACAAAATGTGATTCACTTAGAACTAAGATACCTGCTCGAACAACTTAGAAGAGATGCCCTGATGATTTGAAGTTGGCCAGTGGTACTGATCCCCATGTTATCAAAACGACCAACTCCGTTACGAGATCTAGAAAGCAACTACGAGTTCCTAGAAAAGGCAGACTCATTAAGCCTGAACTTATAAACCCATTAATTGTTTTGTTTACTTCCTATTTTTATTTCATTTTTTAAAGAAGTTTATTAATGTTTTCCTTTTCCCTTATGTTTGCTTTCGAGGCCACATGACCAAAATCAAAGGTGGGAGGATGAGCCATTCTCGTCGTCAGGTGGCGTCCGTTCTGCCTCCATGATTTATTTGCTGTTTTTAACTTCAGAGTTTTGACTTCCAGTTTGATTTTGTATTTTTTTAAGTATTCCCTTTTAAAGCATGACTGCGATGAGAGCTTTTATTGTTGAACAACTAACTTCTTGCCTTATACTAGTATAACCTACAGCTCTGATTATTCTGACAGTAGCGTAATTCGTCGTTGAAATGTTCATGTTTCTTTTTATAAATAAAATCCGGCGTTGAAGGAAAGACCTGTCAGGTAAATGAGATTCATTTCGTAATTGCGAGTTTGGGGATTTTCTGAGGGGGCAATCAGTGAAGAAATTATTCTTTTGATGCCGTTAACTAAGTCAAGAGATTTATACTAAGCAATGAAAAATACTTTTCAACGATTTTCTTTGTCCGTTCAGAATATATCTTGTGTAGTTTGAAATCTTCCAGGTGATGATATGTAAAGGAGAGGGACTTGGAAAATTAATAGAAGAGGATGTAATTGCCTCCCAAAATAATATGTAGATAAAATATCACTGCAGAGTACGCCAAGAAAATTAAAGTGTAAAAGCTTTAAAGATGATAACGCAATGTAGATTACCATCAAGGCTGTAAATTTCTTAAGGCCCAAGGGTTTGAATCAAAGAAAAATCAATTGGCCTCTGGCTAGGATAGTAAAAGTATATCCTGGTGAAGATGTATTAATAAGGGTGGCTAAAATTAAGACGGAGAATGGATTCTTGATACGTCCAGTATAAAGCAATATCCTTTGGCAAAATTCCTTTAGCAAAATTCCTACGATTTCTACTAAATAAAGTGGCAATATCCAAGCAAAATGTGATTCAGTTAGAACTATCGTTAAGCAAAGAAAATTATCTTAGGTTACATCAAGATAATCACTGGATGGTAGCTTTAGATAGTTGCGGGATCCGATTAGTCTATGCAAGCCGCCCTGTGTCCGGATCTCCTTTCACCTATCACCTGCTGAAGAGAATATCAGAAGAACAAAACAAGGAATCAAATCACACGAAACAGTTAAAAAAAAATATGGTCCCAGACATTCTCAAGAGTAAAGTCTAGATCAACTACCAAACTCTGCTAACTCAGAAACAAGGGACAGTGAGCAAGAACTGGAAGTAGGATAATGATTAGAAAGCCGGCCAGGTACTTGGAATGATTTTAGACTTTTTAAAAAAAGATGTAACATTTAATGTTTAGTAATTTGTAAGACTGGTTATTTAACCTGCTACCTTTTGGCATAAGCAGGGATTAATGGAACTTCTAACTTTAATTAATTTTACCAACCACCATACCGTACTCGACCTCTTAAAGAAGATTTGCCAACCTCGCCAGCAAACTCCTTTATTATAAAGTAAAAAAAATATAATACATAAATAATAAAATATTATACAATCTTCTTGATTTTATAAAGAAAACTGTTTTTCTCAAAAACAATGATAAAGTAACAAAATAAATATCCTACATTTTTCAATTTTTTATTATAACATATTTGTAAATGGTAATATTGTTACGAAAAATTCGGCGGTTGCGCCTGTATGTAAGCTTTCCGGCATAGCACTAGGGTTCCCATAAAATAGTGTATGGTAGGGTTGCCAGATTGGCGACTTTATCGCCCATTTGGCGACCAAATTGGCGATATCCCATGGTCCAATCGGGAAGCTTCTAGAATAACTTCCTGTCGAGATATTTCTCGAAACGTGTCGAACTTAAAGAAAAGCTATATAAACCCTTGCGTTTCTGAGAGCAGTGAGTGGCGAAGAGATTGTGAAGTATTGTGAAGTACTGTGAGCGTTGTGATTATTGTGAGAATAAGTGCTAAGCTACGCGAGAGTTTTGTGAACGGAAAGCAATCGAGATAGTGCTTTGCCGTGAAGCTACCTTTACAGTATAGCTTGACAGTGTATTGGTGATTGTTCCACGGTGTTTATTATAAGTTTAGTGTTGCCGTGAAGCTACCTTTACAGTTACAGCCTGAAGCTGTGTTGCTGATTGTTTCAGCGTATTTATTGTAGATTTTCGACGCTTTTAAAGGTAATTTTGGAACTGTGCTGTAAATAGTGATTCCTGTAAATAAATTGTGCTTTTTATTGTTCTGCATCGTGTTTTCATCGGATACTCTCAAATCCACGAACCCGAAAAACGCAACAACTGGTGTCAGAAGTGGGATTTGAGAGTGAATGCCAGTCATCCGTCTACAGGAGAAAATGAAGGCGGAGGAAATGAAAGCTTTGATCGACATGTTAGCAGCTCTGAAAGCCGGACAAGAAAAGATGAACGCCAGACAAGAAGAGATGAAACAAGACATGAAAGCCGGACAAGAAAAGATGAACGCCAGATATGAAGAGATGAAACAAGAGATAAAAGCTGGCTATGAAGAGATGATAGCCGAGATGAAGGCCGAGCGCGAAAAGAGGAAAGTCGGCCGAGAAAAGGTACGAGAGCAACTCCAACAGATGAAAGAGGAGCTTGCAGAAGAAACTGGAGCCATAAAAGAAGATGTGGAAATCAAAGTGGCATCTGAAGAGTCAGAGGATGAAGAAACGGAGGAAGTAGCTGGTGGAGTGTTTGAGAAAGATCCAGAAATTATGGATGAAACATCTGACGGGATTAAAGAAGGAGAGCGAAAACATAAAGAAATAAAAGACAAGAACGAAGATTTTGATTCTCACGTGCCTGAAGTAGAGACAGAAGAAAGTGAAAATGCGGCTGTCAAGATCATAGAAACTGATAATGAAGTTACGAAGTCGCAGTTAGCAAGCAGTGAACGATCTGATGAGATGTGTTCACATGGTCACATCACATGTTCATGTGATGCTGAGATGGAAGAAGCTAATGTACAACTTACGCGGAGTGCTCCAGCATTGCAAGAAAGTTTACCCATTTCGCAATCCATGTGCGTGTCTTATAGTGCAGATTGTGCAGACAAGGACTTGATTCTAAACCTGGATACTTCTGCTTGTAAAGGATCGGATTCTATTCATGGTCCTGGTGTAAACATCGGAACTCGCTTTCAAGAAATAGAGGTAAATAAGCATGCACCTTCTGCTGTGAGTATCGAGGTGAACTGTACACACGGTGCGAATAAACTACAGAGTAGTGAACGAACTGTTTCAGTTCAGACTGTGATATGGAAAACAGAAATACATCTGAGAACTGCCGTGGAAAAGTATTTGACCCGGGTATAACTTAGTGAAAAGCCTAAGACTAAAATCCATTCTAAACTTTAATAGTATAGTTTAAAATTGTTATGTGTTTAAC
Organism: Stegodyphus mimosarum; assembly: GCA_000611955.2. NCBI lineage: Eukaryota > Metazoa > Arthropoda > Arachnida > Araneae > Eresidae > Stegodyphus > Stegodyphus mimosarum. The sequence continues at coordinate 49,729 of KK121848.1, forward strand.
TTGTGTATATAATTTGTATATAATGTAAATATTTGTTTCTTTAGTAATTAGTGATAGTTATTTTTGTTATGGGTACCACGTCTTTCGTAATGGTTTTATGTTTAATTGTATGATCTATGCATAGTTGCTTGTACATAGATCTTTGTAATTAGTGTAAATGTTTTTGTTATATGTAAATACTCTAAATATTTGCAAATTTTGTTATTATTGTAATTTATTTATTTGTTTTGTAGCTTTTTCGATTATTCCTTTTTGGCTCCCAACCAGGGATTGTACTGCCCGGGACGTGCAGTCCTTGGGAGGGAGCAGTGTTACGAAAAATTCGGCGGTTGCGCCTGTATGTAAGCTTTCCGGCATAGCACTAGGGTTGCCATAAAATAGTGTATGGTAGGGTTGCCAGATTGGCGACTTTATCGCCCATTTGGCGACCAAATTGGCGATATCCCATGGTCCAATCGGGAAGCTTCTAGAATAACTTCCTGTCGAGATATTTCTCGAAACGTGTCGAACTTAAAGAAAAGCTATATAAACCCTTGCGTTTCTGAGAGCCAGTTAGTTAGTTGCGAAGATTGTCAAGTATTGTGAAGTAGTTGTGAAGTAGTGTGATTAAGAGTGCGATTAGTTGTTGCGAAGTAGTGTGAGCGTTGTGATTATTGTGAGAATAGCTACTTACTGTGAGAGCTAAGCTACACGAGAGTTTTGTGAACGGAAAGCAATCGAGATAGTGCTTTGCCGTGAAGCTATCTTTACAGTATAGCTTGACAGTGTATTGGTGATTGTTCCACGGTGTTAATTATAAGTATAGTGTTGCCGTGAAGCTACCTTTACAGTTACAGCCTGAAGCTGTGTTGCTGATTGTTTCAGCGTATGATTTTCGACGCTTTTAAAGGTAATTTTGGAACTGTGCTGTAAATAGTGATTCTTGTAAATAAATTGTGCTTTTTATTGTTCTGCATCGTGTTTTCATCGGATACTCTCAAATCCACGAACCCGTATAACGCAACAATATTAAATAGTAATTTGTAAATGGTAATATTAAATATTTAGTATTTAGTAACTTGTGAATGGCAACAGTTTTGGATGGATATAAAAATTACAGTGCAGTTATATTGCAATATATAATATCCCATGCGTAAAGCTAAATAGTTTAAACAATTAAAATGCACGTTCTTTATTTTATAATGTAAACGTTAAATCCTAGTATATGGCTCGGCTTTCTCGCGATTTTGAAAATTGTCGCCAACACCAAAATGACGTGTTTAAACTTTATCTCCTCCCGAATTTCACCCAATCTTGTGTGTACAGCACACTTGGATTAAACACTGTGAACAATTAAATGCAGGTTTACTTTTCCATGATTTAGTACAAGAATCGAAGAGTGTTTCAAGATTTCTGGAAAAGTCACCAATCTTTTGGTATATTTGCGATTTCATTTTCAGTCGACGTAAATGTATTACTTGCTGGTTTTCGAATGAAATGCATTGAGCTACAATTTGAAAGAAATATTTAAGACGTCAGTTTACTGGATTTCTGTCAAATGTATCTTCCCAGAGTTAAATATCCCTCACTTTGCAATCATACCTTTTTCATGCCATCGCTACGTAGAAAAATATACATGTGCACCACACAGCACACGAAGAATAGGTTAGGTTAGGTTATTCAATTATGGCAAAGCACATGAGGGCTATCTGCCTAAGAGGAGGGATGCCTTCGTGGAGGACTTTCTAAGGGAAACTGGCTCGTATACACGTTACACATGGGGAAAACCACGAAAACACCCATGCAGCCAGCCCGTTCGCGGGATTCGAACCTCGGACCGAACTACCAGTGTTCAGCGTCTTTACCGCTCGGCCGCTGGTGGGCCACACGAAGAATAAAACTGGAATCAAATATTTGATGAACTTCTTCAGAATTCATTGAGGATTGCAACTACTTCTATCGAACTAAATAACGAAGCATTAGTGTCTCAAAACCAATGTTAGATATTTCACGAATTTGCTTCTTTCATTAATTTTATAATAAATGATGCATGACTTAATAAAACCAAAACTCCTTAAATTTTTCAACTAAATCTTTTATTTATTGTTTTTGGCTAATTAGTGCATTTTATGTTTGTCCTAAAGTGACTTGTCTTCCTTCTACGTGGGCTAAGGAAGCTAACTGTCTGTTATATTTTTAACCTGACCTATTAGTTGTTTCAAGTGCATTTAAGGTGGTCTACTGCACCAAGTGGTAATATTCTAAATTCAATCAGGATACTCAAATTTCTTCCCTGTTATGACTTATCTTACTTGTTTGACAGAAACATCAAATCAAGTTCACTAATTTTTCCCTGACCAAGAGAGCAAATGTTGCTGCTGAAGTTTTGTGAAGTCTTGAGCACGTTATAGGTGACAGTAAAAATTTGCTCAGTTTTTTTTTAAGATTACTTCGGAGGATGGATCTGAGGGCCTCCCACTCCTTTTGCCTTACCACCAACCTCTAGATACAACTTTTGACTCGACATTATTTTCAGAGTCCTTATGACGCAAAGGCGCTCTACATTTACAAACATCCATGTCTTCTCTGAAAATTAAAACCACTTCCAAAGAATTTGGTAGCCTTCTCCCCCACCTCGCAATTGGCCGGCAAAAAAATTTCTTCCCTAAGTGAACGTATTTTGTAAGTAATTTTCCCTACTTATTAGATCCACATGTTCTGTTGTTGGATATCCAATGTATACTCATATGATCAGAAATGAAATCTATCAAATAAACGTCTGTTATCTGACGTCTAAATGGCACTTGCTATCGCATCTGCTGATTAAAATAGCTATTACTTATTATTAAATAATAATTAATTATTATTAAATGAAATTCAACACCGATGATATAGAATTTAGGTAATGTAGTAATTTAGAGTCAAAACAGTCAACAAAACTGTGATAGCTAATGCAGACTTCATATTCACTTTGCCATTATGAAAAAAAAATCGCTCATTTCGCTGAATGAAAAATTGTTGATTATTATTGCTCTCTGCTACATTCTTTTGAAGAAGTTACAACAATTTTGACCCCTTATATTCTTTTATATCAATTTATTTTGGATTTTCTTCCGGGGAGAAGCTGATAATTTAGATTAGCTTGATATAAATATGAGACTTTAAGCTGCATGTTGTAACCCTTCGCTTCCATAGTAACATTTACATTTAGATATTCCTAAAGACCCACAAATTACCATAGCAGTTTTCTCATATGATACTGCAGTTATGACCCAAGCTTCTACAGTTACTGTTCTCCAGCTCCTTCTTCAACATTACCTCAATCATCTAGAAAAATGGCTCACTTCTTGGAGGATTGCAGTTAATATTAAAATATCAAAAGCAATTATTTTTCGTAAAGGACAAACAAATTTCACTCCACCAAGACCTCTTCTATTTGATGTAGAAATTGACTGGGTTGACGAAGCCAAATATCTAAGAGTCATTCTAGATAAAAAAATTGACTTTTCAGAAATATCTCAGGTAAACTGTGAAAAAAATTAATATCACACGGCAACTATGAGCCCACTTCTTGGCAGAGGAAGTCATATGCCCTTTTCAAATAAACTCATCTTATATAAATCTATACTTCGACCAGCATTACTCTGTGCTAGTCCTGTCTGGGGCCACGCTGCCAAAACTCATCTTCTACACCTCCAAGTTCTTCAAAACAAAGCCCTGAGAGAGATTATCAACGCGCCATGGTTCATCCCAAATTCGTATATCCAACGCGATCTCAAAGTAGACACAATCCAAGATTATATTCGAAAACATGCCGGAAATTTCTTCTATTCTCTTCTCACTCATCCTAACAATTGCATCAGCTCTCTTAGATGTTCTGCATTTCCCAGAGAAAAACACAAATACCCATCTGACATTCTCCATCCTTAACATCTGTTACCCATACTTGACTCTTCAGTTCACTGATTTGGACGCTGTACTAGCAACTCACCTTATTCGTTGATTGATGGCGGCAACTTGATTTATACTTAAGTCTTTTTATCCACGCTAATTATATTGTTCTACCGATGTTCTTCACCATGTATCATTTTTATATGTTTGATAAGTGCTCAATGATGATTACGAGATGTATACAAACATCGTTTATTCTACATTCTATTCTAATTATTCTATATTACAGTTATGATTAATAATTAATAATATGTACAGCTACAGTTACGTATATAACATCTCCCTTTTTTAATAGAACTAATAATAATAAAATATTTTACATATTCTTTTAAATAATGAGGTTTTTTATCAGTCCTACCAGATCGAGTAACTTAGTTATGTCCATTTGCAAAATTTGGTGATACAATACCTCTTCCAGTATTTGGTGGCTTAACATTTCTGTTGGGTGCTGAAGAATTTACAGGTACATTAAAATTTGAAGTACCGCTACTAGGTATTTCAGGTATGTCGGGTTCATCCACATCTTTATCCTCGAGACTTTCATTTTCATAGTTGCTTTGCATTGCAAACTCTTTCTGATTAGTTCTTTTAAGAATGTCCCTTCGGTTTCTTTCTATAATTCTTCCATGTGTTCTCATAATCTTGTATGAACGTAGTCTTTCCGCTTCTTCTATAATTTTTCCCCTTTCATTTAGTTTTTTCTCTTTCTCTTTTATGTACACTTGATCTCCTACCTTCAGTGGTTTTAATCGTCCTATCATAATAGCCTTTTTGTAAGGTTTGTCTCTTCAGTAAATGTTGTTTATGGTCGTCATATCGTTCAGTTTGAATGAAATTCTCTTTTATAGGCATCAATTCAGTTACTTTTCTTCCAAACATCAATTCTGAAGGTGATTTAATTTCATTTGAAATAGGAGTTATGATATTCCAGTAATACTAAACACGGATCCTTGTTGTCAACTACAGCTTTTTCTAACATTCGCTTGACAGTTTGAAAATGTCTTTCAACCATTCCATTAGATTGTGGGTAATTTGGACTTGAAGTTCTGATTTCAAAATTCCATCCTCTTGCAAATTCTTTAAATTTTTTGCAACTATATTGTGGACCATTATCCGAATATACTATTTTCGGAATACCATGTCTTGCAAAAATTGATTTCAATTGCTTTATCACTGCTGCACTTGATAGATCTTCCAAATGTCCAATTTCAACATATTTGCTAAAATAATCTATAACTATTAGATAATTCCTTCATTGAAAGTAAAAGAGATCTGTTCCCAATACTTCTCATGGACCATTAGGTATTTCTTTGGATATCATTGGTTCTTTAATACTAGCTTTTTGTAAACTTAAAAACGTTGGACAATTCAGTACCAAATCTTTAATGTCTTTCGACATTCCGGGCCCAATATAATATTTCTCTTGCTTTGTTCTTCCATTTTACTACTCCTAAATGACCATAATGAATTCTACTTAACATATCTTTTCTTAAACAACAACACAGGAAGTTTCAAATATTAATCCATTTGCTTCTAATAGTTCTTCTCTGAAGTTAAAATAATGGCTTTGCCAGTTCTGGAACCATACATTTTCCATTCGGCCATCCTGTTTTAATTAACTTTCTTAAAACTTGTAGTTCTTCATCTTTTTCTGTTTAGAGCTGAAAAATTTCCATTTTGTCTTTAGACATTGGTGTACATTCTACAACGAATCCAACATGAGCTTCTATGTCTCCTTCAAAGAAATCAGATCCTTTATCAGTAAATGATCTTGATAATGCATCGGCTATAAAAAGTTCTTTTCCTGGTTTATATTTTATCTCAAACTGATACTGTTGTCATCTTATACGTTGTAATCTTACAGGGCATTTATTTAATGCCTTTTTGAAAACTGATTCTAACGGTTTATGGTCACTTTTCACTGTAATATATTTTCCAAATATATACGGGTGAAATTTCTCACACGCAAATACAATAGCTAAAGTTTCCTTTTCAATTTGAACATAATTCTTCTGTGTATCTGTTAACGCCTTAGACGCACTACTTCTATATATATGCTACTGGTAAATTATTCTGCAGTAAGACTGCTCTTAGTCCTTCTTCAGATGCATTTACAGGTCAAACTACTGGCATCTTTATATCATAATACTGTAAAACTGGTTTATTTATTAAGACATCTTTTAGTCTTCTAAATGCTTTTTCATCTGCAGCATTCCAGTTCCAGATAACTTGTTTTTTTCAACAACTCTCTTAAACATGATGTCAGTTCTGATACATTAGGTATAAATCTAGAAACATATGTAATCATTCCTAGGAAAATTTCTAATTCTTCGACATTTTTTTGGTGGTTTTATATCTAGAATAGCATTAATTTTGTCTTCATCTGGCTTTAAACCATCTTTAGAAAATATATGCTCCTTATATTTTACTTTATTCAGCCCAAATTTTCATTTATTTATATTAAATTTAACATTCTTCTCTCTGGTTCTGTCCAACAACTTCTTTAATCTTAAATCATGTTCTTTTTTATCTTTTCTCCAAACTAATAAGTGATCTATATATATTTGAACTCCTTCTAAATCACTAAAAATTTCAGAAAAACTTCTGTGAAAAATTTCTGGTGATGAACTCAGTCCATATGGCAATCTTAACAAACAATGTCTACGAAACGGAGTATTAAATGTAGTAAATTCACAACTTGAATCTGACAGTTTAATTTGCCAAAATGCTTTGTTTCCATCTAAAATACTAAACACCTTCGCATTTGTCATTTAAGATGAAATTTCTTCAAAGGTTAGAATGTGATAATGTTCTCTCAGTATATTTTGATTAAGGTGCTGAGGATCTAAACAAACTCTTAAATTACCATCTTTTTTTTCTTACTATAACTAATGAATTCACGAATTCTGTAGGTTGATTAACTTTCTTTATAATAACATCTTTTTTCCTTCTTGCCAATTCCTTTTTTAATGGACTTAATAAGCTAAGTGGAATTTTCCTACAGGGCTCTATTTTACCAACAGCTCCTGGTTTTAATTTAGCGTGATAGGTATATCTAGTTAAATTCCCAGTTCCTTTAAATAAATCTTGATATCCTTTAAAATATTCTGGTAACTTTTCATTAGAATCAGGATTTACAGTACAAATCCTTTGTACTAGGTTTAATTTTTGCAATGTAGGTAAACCTAAATAGCTGGAACAGTTTTATGACATGCTACTACTTGAAATTCTATTTCATCCTTGTCCCCTTTCGATGACTCACATAATAATTTACATTTTCCAACTGCATCAATTGTAGCATAATTGTAATTATTTAAAGTGACTTTTGATTTAGCTAAACATTTGTCTCTTAAATTTAATTGTTTAAATTTAGACAATGGTAACACATTACACTGAGAACCAGTATCCAACTTAACTAATAAATATTTAGACATGTTTACTTTTAGTCTTTCAAACCAATCTGCTCTATTTTTAGAAAACAGATTTTTCTCTTCTACTGACCCTAAAATATATTCATTACCATTATTATGCAACTCATACTCTAAATTATTCTGTACAACATTGACATTTTTATAAGTGCACATTTTAGAAAAATGATTTTTCTTTTTACAATACATGCAAATCTTATTATAAGCAGGACAGTTGTATAACTTATGAAAAGTTCCACATTTTCTACACGGTTTTGGATTATTGTACATATTTTCTTGATAGCTTGAAGATGATTTAGTACTTTGTTGCTTTTGTTTTACGTGATATTTTTTCTTACGAGGCAGACTTCTTTTCTTTAAAGGTGGAATTTTATTATGTTTGATTACTTTAATTTTATTTTCTTCAGTTAAAGTTTTCAGCTGAAGTTCTGCTAATTCAGAAGCTTTACACATTTTAATACATATCTCCAATGTTAACTGATCTTCCCTTAATAATTTATCCTTAAGATTTTTATTTAGAATTTCACGTACTATTCTATCTCTTATTAAACTATCTTTTAATTCTGCAAATCCACAATTACTACTTAATTTCTTTAAATCTGTTAAAAAAATCATCAAACGACTCACCTACATGTTGTGTTCGACAAAATTTATATGCCTATCAACACTTCCGTTTGCTTTCGGTATGCAATAATTTTCGAAAGCTTCAATTACTTTGTCAACATCCTTCTTATCTTCTTCACTTAAATTAAAAGTATTAAACTTTTCAAGTGCTTCTTCACCAATAATATGCAATAAAATAGCTACCTTAATATAGTTCGACCGTCTCAAACGCAACCCTGGCTGGCATTCTGCCAAAACACATAGACTCGTCCAAAATGGGCGTTATCACTTGCTGCGACGTGAAAGTCTTCGCTTCTCCGGAAAGAGATATGCTAGAGGAAAAGAAAGTCCCCATCCCTCCACGCTATTTTGAGAATAATTCGGTCCGAATGGCGTATGCGTGTTTGCGCTCATGGTCGCGGATGAGGCGGTCGAACTATATCAGGTGATTTAGTAATACCACCAGACTCTAACATGTAAATCTGGAATTTTTGTTTAAACTTCTTTCAATTTTCGCTTAAATTACCTTCGAAATTTAGATTGCTTGGTGGCTTTAATCCATCCATATTTAATTAAAAACTTTAAATAGTTTATATATATCTATTTTTAGCCACTTCAAATAAAAATAAACAGCCAACTTACCAGCTATGGAAGTTTCGATTTCAACAACTTAACATCATGTTTTAGTTTATCAGGACTGAATATTCTGTGCGTGTTCTTTGCAGACATTGTGAAATATTTACCAGGGTGTTTCTTCTCAAGTTTTCAGTCCTGAACTGGAACAGGGAGCGGAAGGTACGCTATGTTCTGATGTAACTGCTGGGCTGGAGAATAACTGCACGTGAAGGGATTTGAAATCCTCTTTTATTCAATCACTATTAAATACAAACCTCCCAATTCGGGAGAGATACAGAAAGTAAAAGACCACACTTGGGTCGAACTTAACAATCAAATAAACTTAAATAAATTTAAATGTAACTTAAATCAAACTTTGCTTCGCAGAGCAATTCGCGGAGATTGGCCTCTATCTAAAAGGGTGCGTAGCAAGATATACTAAATACTACCGCACTTTAATTTATTTTACAATGCAATCACGTAGTAAGCACTATGGCTTATAAATTTAAACTGCTAGCTGGTCAGGCGAACGTTGAGCAGCGTGACCGTGATCTGAGGCAAAGCTCTCACACACCGAGAGGTTTCTACCTCTGGCTTAAATAGTGCTTGGCTGAACTTCAAAAATTAGCATAAGCTAAAAACGCGCGCTTCTTCTGACAGGAAGTTGAAGCAGAGAGGAGATAGAAAAGATTTAAATTAAAATAAACTTGGTTAGTTTAACTAAAACCTTACAAGTTTAGAATATCTTTACGGTTATTCACAAGTGACGCTGCATGGTTCTTTAAAAAAGATTTTCTTTTTTAATCTCTCCTGACAACTGCGCCATGTATCATTTCTATATGTTTGATAAGTGCTCAATGATGATTACGAGATGTATACAAACATCGTTTATTCTACATTCTCTTCTAATTATTCTATATTAGACAGACAGACAAAGAAGACAGATGTCTTGTTTTGCACCCGCTAAGTCTTTCTGCACCGATGGGCGAAAAATCAAGCTAGGGTCGGGAAGAATATGTATATAGAAAATGGGCAATTTCGTATTTCAGAGGAGAGTAAAAAGGAACTTAATATATTTTATACGAGTTCTAAAGGCCAGGAAAAAAATATGGGACAAAATAAAATTAAAAATAAATGGCCCAAAAGTAATGGAGAGGGAAAAAAAATAAAAAGGGCCTATAGAAAGAAAAGGAAAGTAAGTAAGAAAATATTCCAAATACGATTGTGTCCAAGCAAAAGAATTAAATAAGGTAACATTTAGTATTGCGGTTTTCAAATATATTCATATATATATATATA
>KK121848.1:59740-117766 GCA_000611955.2 Stegodyphus mimosarum
ACAGTGCAAGATATCAGAAAAAACAAATGAATAAATAAATATCAGAATTTTTTTAAGTTAATTATTTTTTAAACGTTATATTTATTTATTAATTTAACCATTATAGTTTACTATATATTTGTACTAAACTAACAAGTTGAGGCACACTTTATTAGTATATGCTCGTAATTCTGAGAGATGTATTCAAGGAAATATAAATTAATCGTATTGTTTCCTTTAATTGAGAACTGAAAGAAAAGATTTCAATGGGAAAACAGTAAAACTGCAACCTTTTATATTTATCGATGCCCAAGATCCCCTTTCCCCGTCTCGAGAAATTCCTCAAAGGGGCCCAGATGGAAAGTGCTAATAGACGGCATCTGCTGATAAGGACAGTGTCACTACGGAAGGTTACAGGAAAAACAAGCATATGATATAAAGCAATTTCTAACTATTATTTAATGTCAGGGGACTACAACCAGGCACTTCAGTGATATATATTTGATTTAGTTTAGAGAAAATAAGGCTACTTATCTGAAAGCTCCTGTTTTCCTTCGGATTGCAGAAGAATGAACAGCGAGGAAGATGAGACCCCTTTTTCGCAGAAAACTGTCACATTTGAAGGTTAGACAATTCGGAGAAAATTTTTAAATTTTTTTAAAATTAATAAAGGCTTTTACACATAAAAATTTCGGAGCTGGCCAAGACAGACAGACAAAGAAGACAGATGTCCTGGTTTGCACCCGCTAAGTCTTTCTGCACCGATGTGCGAAAAATCAAGCTTAGGTGCGAAGGAAAGGTATATAGAAAGGAGGGCAATTTCGTATTTCAGAGGCGAATAAAAAAGAACTTCCTACATTTTATACGAGTTCAAAAAGGTCAGGAAGAAAAGATGGGACAAAATAAAATTAAAAATAAATGGCCCAAAAGTAGTGGAGAGAAAAAAATAAAAAGGGCCTATAGATAGAAAAGGAAAGGAGTAGAAAATATCCTAAAATTAAATTGAATTTATGAATGTAGTCAAAAGAGGAGGAAGCTGTATTCATTTACAATAAATAGTGTCTCTCAGGTGTGTGTAGTGAGTGTGTTTGGTAAGGCTGAATAGATGTGATGATGGGAGAAACAATAAATATAAAATAAAGATTGGGGGTCCAGTTACATAAAAGTATAACTCTAGTTGAAAAGCTAACTTTTGCTAAGATAGGAGCTCTGCTAAGATTCTGCCTTCATCGCCTACGATCGTCTTCATGGATAATAGAGTTTAAGTGTTTAAAACCCAAAAACCTCTGATTTGAATGTAGCGCTAAGTGATTTAGTGTAACTTGAGCTAGGTATCTATGTTGGTAAGGCCAAAAATAAGGTAAGTTACTATGAGAGATGATAAATACATAATGTAAACAGATAACATAAGTGAAACTTATATAGCAGGTGAATACATAAACACACATATACATGTATAAAATGTATACATTTATATTTACACACAAACACGTGTGTCTATATATGTAATTTACTTTGTTTAGAAATATATCCATATCCTAGTATAATTTTACACTTTAAGAAGATTATATTTATAATAAGCAAGGTTCAATTTAAGTAGCTAGCTTAATGATATAAAAGTGGCAAAGAAAAAATACACATAATAATGCATGCGTAAATAAATAGCGTCGCCATGGAGAATAGTACTGTAGTAAGGGAATTTAGAATAATTCTGAGCACTGCTGGAATCACAAGGAATGCTAATATAAAAGAAAATCTTACGTTTAAATTGAAGTGTTACAAATGTACTTCATTTTGGGATCGCCGTTTATCACATGAAGATGTTCTAAAATAACATGACTGCCTTTTGAATCGTTGAAGCTGTTTCAGCGCTTTGCGATGCAGCACGCAAGAACCTATAAATCAGTCTAAAAAAACTTTGCATTATAATAATATCAGCTAGTTGTACATTAAATGAAAGAAGGGAATAAGATTAATAAAGTAGAAAGACAGACAGATAGACAAAGAAGACAGATGTCTTGTTTTGCACCCGCTAAGTCTTTCTGTACCGATGGGCGAAAAATCAAGCTGAGGTGCAAAGTAAAGCTATATAGAAAGGGGGGGGCAATTTTGTGTTTCATAGGAGAGTAAAAGAAACTTCGTATATTTTATACGAGTTCAACAAGGCCTGGAAGAAAATATGGGACAAAATAAACTTAAAATAAAAAAAGCCCAAAGTAGTAGAGAGAAGAAAGGAAAAAATAATAATAATAAAAAAAATGTGGGCCTCGAGAAAGAAAAGGAAAAGATGAAGAAGGAAAACTACTTGAAATACAATTTCATCCGTGAGTGAGGTCGAACTGTGCTCATACGTGATAGTATGTAGTTTCCAGGTGTATGTGGTAAGTGGTAAAAGTGGATAGATGAGCCGACGGGAGAAGATATGATAAAAAAGGATTTTTTTTGTTACCAGTATCCTAACAGTTTAAGCGCGGATGAGCGGATGGGAGAAGATTGAGTAAATGGAGAAAGTCAAAAAAAAAAGGTTTGCTACCAATTTCCAAACAGTTTAAGCGCGGTAGGGAGGCTAAGAGAGACTGCTGTAGCATAGAAACGAAGTATTGCACTATTCTTTTTTTTTTTTTTTGACAAATAGTGTGGGATGCAGGGCTATGTGATTGCCATTTACTATAGTAGGAGAAAGAGAGGTAAGTAAATAAATTTAAGGTAGCATTTAAATTTTCAATCATAACTCAATTTTGAGAAGGTAGCATCTGACGAAAACATAAATACATACTCAAGCGTCAAAGTATATCAACATAATAAATTGAGTGGAGAAATTGCAGTTTAAATTCATAATTGATATACATATTTGCATAAAATTATATTTTTTCTCTTATTATTTTTATATTTTGTGTAAGCTGTGTACTAATAAATCAAGTGGTGCCTTATACCCTGTTACACGTGCATCTAGATAGGAATGACATAAATTTTCGGTACTCATGAAATGAAGAATTTTTAAATCTTACTTGAGAGGCTTAAAATCTAGTTGAAAGAAGGAAATTTTTTACCTTCGTATCTGGAGTTTTTCAAACCACTCTTCATGTCTGGATCTTCTTACGTGGCTTGATGTCCATATTTCGAGTGCTAATCGGCTCTCGAAAATTGAGGGTACCATAGCAGTTTGCCTAACTCACAGGAATCTAAATGCCAGTCTGATAGGTGAGTGCATGGAATTTCAGAAATCCTTCGAACTGAGGCTGAGGTAAAATGGATGGGAGGGAGAATTTTAGGAATTTGTGTAGGCGAGGAGGAGGGGGACAGAGTGGAGTCCCTTCCCAAACAAAGAATAACTGGGGAGGAAAAGGAAGAATCAGTAACAAGAAATTGGGTGAGGGAGAGAGAGAGAGAGAGAGCAATCCTGATGAGGATTCTTGTGTTTATAAGATAAAGGGGAAGCGAAAGCTCTCTCTAGCGCAGGTGGACATAATGTGGTGCACTCACATTTATACTTGTCTGATAACCCATGTGGGGTGGGAGAAAGGAGATCTTTGAAATAGGGGCAGGGAAATGAGAAAGAACGCCAGGATGGAGAGTCGTCAGGAGAAATTTGGGAGAGCAGGCTAATGGAATGGAGATAATTTGTGAGGGGGGAAGGGGTGGAAGAAGAGTGAAAGGGATAGAAGGATCGAGAACGAAGATCTGCAGAGATTTTTACTAAGTAAGTAGGGACAGAAGGGAGAGACAAGAGGTGTATATAAGTAGTATTTCGACAGTGATACAGTTCACATGAAAATTTACTATAGTGAATATATTACTACTCGGAAGGTACTTATTATCTTATTCACAGACAGTGTCGCAGAGCACATAAAAACTTAGTATAATTAACATTTAGCATTTAGGAAGTATTTTGTTACCTTTTACAGGGTGTGAGCGAGGACAAGTGGTAACATTACATTTCAAAAATCTTATTGGTAACAGTGTATCTTAATTGCAGCTGGAAGTTGCCAATTTGATTGCACAAGAATTTATACATGGTATATTAAGTCTAGAGTATAAAATAAGCATAAAATAAAAATATAAATTAGAACTAGATGCATAATATAGTTAAGGTGGTATAGTGAAAGTTATATTAAAACTGAAAGTTAAATCTAAGCAAAGTTACTTACTTTTTTGGAGATATGCCTGTCATGTGTTAGACAGACAGACAGACAGACAAAGAAGACAGATGTCTTGTTTTGCACCCGCTAAGTCTTTCTGCACCGATGGGCGAAAAATCAAGCTTAGGTGCGAAGGAAAGGTATATAGAAAGGGGGACAATTTCGTGTTTCAGAGGACAGTAAAAATGAATCTCGTACACTTTGTACGAGTTCAAAAGGCCAGAACGAAAAGTCGGGACAAAATAAAATAAAATAAATGGCCCAAATGTAATAGGAAAAAAAAATTTAAAAAAAAAAGGCCTATAGAAAGAAAAGGAAAAGAAACAGAAAATTTTCCTAAAATACGATTGCTAATTAAATTTTTTTATTTGTTACACATAATATTTATTCATTAATTTAACCCTCATAATTTATTAAGGCATTAGTTTAACAAATTCAGGCCCACTGTATTTATGTTAGCATATAATTTTAAGTATGAGAACTGAAAGAGATCCTAGTAACAAAGATAACAGTCTACTGCACTTATCTATGCCCAAAATCCCTATTTTTCCTCTCAAGAAATTCCTAAGCAAGTAACGGGGCCTTCGAAGGGTAACTGTTGATTGACTGCTGATAAGGAACGTAGCGTCTCTACGGAATAGTTACGAGAAAATTAAAGCAATATACTAACTATCGTATAATGCTAGAAACTAATGAAAATAATGACTAAATGAATTTAAGGGCACTTTCAAGATATAGGTTAAATTAAATTTAGAGAAAGGAAGGATACTTATCTGGATGCTTTATCCCTTCTTTTACTTCTGTCTTGTAGAAAATAAACAGTGGTGAATAAACAGTTTCCTTCTTTCGTTTGATTGAAGAGAATCTTCAGTTGATGGGCGAGATGTTGCAGAGGAAATGTGTGATATAATTTCTTAGGCAGGTAAGCGTTTATTGACACATACATTAAAAAAATTACGCAGCTATGCTAATACGCAGCCTCCAAACACAGAGACTCCCACCGATTCCATAGACCAAACATCCCATACTCATTTACAAAACGCGCCCTTGTTCTTTCTGTTTGTAAACCATACGAGTTCAAAGTTTCAAGATCGCCTCTGCACAATTTAATAATAATAATAGATACAGTTACAGTTACATATATAACAACCAGAGGCATAATAAAAGGAAGCAATGCTTTCTGAAACTCTAATTCACATATAAGAAGAGAAGAGAGCAGTAATAGTTTCGGTTTTGGAGTTTGGGCATATAGTAGCATCTTAAGTCTTTTGAATCTGGCATCATCTTTTACATATAGTGCGTATCTCAATAATTTTCGAAAGTATTAATAATTATAAATTATTTCGCCATTACCTTCGCCGAAAAATTCTGCGAGAACAATTTCAAGTTTCAGACAGATTACTAAAGGAAGTTATTTTTAAAAATCACCGCAACCGACCACGTTTAAGGTCATTGCCAAAACGAACATCTCCTTCTTGCGTCCTACATTTACACGAGTCTACCTGTGTGTGTGAACTGTCTCTACGTAAATACATCATTGTGTGTATAGTATGGTTTGTGACATTCGTGTAGGACATGATTATCAATGTAACGCGAAAGCATAAAGATTTATGAATGTGAAGTAATTGCGTTTATTGCAATCCAGAACGGTTAAACAGACAGCCGCAAGCTGGCACGTTTCAAAGTATACTTTAGAAGATTAAGGACTAGTGTATGATTATTAAATAACCAAGTAATATCTCTGTGTTTATTGAACTATCATGGCTATCTCATCAGCACTTGTTGGAACGTTCAGTGCTATTATATGCAAGAAATCATTCTTGCATTTCAGAAAAGGCTCACAAATGGGTCTCCACAATATTAGGACATACTTGACTAAAACATCTAAAGAACCATTTTTAAATGGAAGCTCATCAGCTTATGTGGAAGAAATGTATAAAGCTTGGTTGAAAGATCCAAATAGTGTACATAAAGTAAGTTCGGCTCCTGTGTAAATTGGAAATTCTTTTAAGTATTTTTTAAATTTGCACGTGATAATGTGTGAAGTGCTTCGTCTTAATCAATCTTGACATAAAAATTGTGAGCTAGATAAACATCACTTTTATTATTTTACTGATTATTTTTAGCTTATATCTCGGATTTCCATGAATAATAATTGAAATGTAACAATGATTTTTTTTTCCCCGGTTTAATTTGATTGCCAAACAAACAAAGTAACGAATTCAAATAAAAATTACGAAACTCTTGTTAACATTACGTAGCTGAAAAGTTTTGTAGTCTTGTATTAAAAATACTAATAAAATGCTTAAAAACTGAAATGTCGTTTGGGAAGAGACATTTTACCAATTTTTATGTGTAATTTTTAATTATGAATCTGAGGAAAACGCATTTGCATATATAAACAAGCATAAGTTAGGATCAAATTCACCCGGTGCATGTGGGTATGTCATAGAAAAGGATGCGTGTACTATGTATGCAGTTAAAAACAAAATCTTTCTCTAAATGGGAATACCTTTACACATTTTTTGGAAGGGAGGAGGGGAAGTTATTTTAAATAAATTTCTTACAGAATTGCATTACACATAAGAAATTTATATTACATTATTTCTCTTTATTAATTTATAGTACATTACTTGTTATTTATTAATATATGTTACATTGCTTCTGTATATGTACGCTCTGAAATCTGGAATTGTCTGGACTTCGGTGATTTTGGATTTTAGATCATTGGTTTTAATCTAGTAAAATGATATCTAAAGATAATAAAATTAAAAATATGAAATAATGAAGCATATATAATCATAAGGCAGTCAAAATTTACACTATTTAATTTTATAAAACTGTTCTATCAGTGTAAGTTGTTAAAGCTGTTTATTTTTCATGCTAATATTTTAATATTATAGATAGGCATAATTTCTTCTCCAGTTATGAAATTCCATTGTTCAAGTGCTCTAATTTCATCTTCTTAGACTGCAATCAAAATCATTTTGTGCTCACCAATCTCTTTGTCACTTTCTTCATTATTGTTAGCCATTTTCATTAGATGACTGATGATTGGGATGTTATCATTGCAATGAAAAACCTCTGTTATATCAGTTTCATTTCTTATTACTTCTCCACATTTCTTCATGAATTTCTCCACATTTCTTCGTTAGTTTTGTGGTGGTACCAGGGCTAGTTTCAGTGTGCTTCTTGATTTATTTTGTTGTAATTAAACAACTTACTGCTTTTCATAAGAAACCACCATTGTGATAGTCTTGGATATTTGAATTGTTTGTTGTTAATATCTAATTGGCTGTTGGGACTGCTACGGTTGGAATATTGTCCCTTTTGCTTGTGATATCTGAAAACCATCGTTGGCATCAACATCATGAATAGCTGTCTATAAGTTATGCCAAGCACTTTTGAAAATGTTCTCCCATTACCTCGTACTTCACAAAGCAGATTTTGTGTTAAAGCACATAAAACGTTCTTAAATGGACTTGGTAGTGTTCAGAAAAATTAGTATAGATTTTTAAAAGGAAACTTCTTTTCTGCATTTCAGCATGCATAGCAATTCTATGTTCATTGGATGAATGATATATGCACAACATAGGGGGAAAGACTAAGACATGTTATCTTTTACTAAAACTTTTTCTTAGGGAATTGTGAGCCATTCAGATATTGCCGAACCTTGCATATAGAGTTATTTTTCAAACCAGTCATTCATTAATGTTTGTGTCATGCTGTTTTATTTGAATAATAGATGACAGAAGAAATCTTACCTCGTTAAATGCTTGAGATCATGTAGTTTTTATGATTATGAAAAGTTTGCATTTGTGCATTCCAGCAACATTTACACATGCCAAAATCATTAGTGCTGCTTTGGAATCTTGGGAAACACCATTTTGGGTCTTTTCCACTGACCAGTTAGGGGCCAAGCTATTTTGGGACACATAGTGCCAGAAAAGGCTAGTTTTATGAGTATTATAAATTTATTCTTGTGATAACTTTTCACTGTTAATAAGTTCAATGCATTCAGCTGTGCCAGTATCATGCAAAGCCTTTTTCTCCTGAAATATTTAATTGCCCTATTACCATGGTGATTTTAAACTTTGGTTATCCAACCTGTCAAATATATGCATTCAGTGCAATAAGTCTTATTTCCTCGTAAAATATTTTGTGTGGAACCAGTAGCATGAAACCCTCCAATGGCAAGCCATCACTGCAACACTGTCTCACCAATTCAAACATCAGTTTGCCATGACCTCACTTTCAGCATGACAAATGATTTTTCTGTTATTCATTGCAAGTAGGGTGCAAAAATCCAAAAGTTCCATTTTCTTTTTTTTATGTTGTATATTGTTAATGATGGAGTGCTCCTTGTGTAATTTTGAGCAGATATGCTTTTAATAATTTTTGCAGCAATTCTTTTTAATTGCTTGATATCAAAACATGCTTTCACTTTGCAGATTCTGCTGCAGCTACAGAATTAGAAACTCTTTCCAACATAATTGAAAATTCAAGCTTTAATTTTAATAAGATAGCTGTAATAATAATAGCCTGCAAAAAGTAGTCGGTTGGATCAAATTGGAAAATTAAGAAAGAATGCAGTTGGTTCAATCATTTGAGGTTCAAAAGTATGATCGTGGCCTACATCAATAGGTCAATCAGTATATTATCATTGGTCATGGTGCAGTTCCCCAGCCAGTAGTTGTTTGTAAATGATATGCCAGAATCTCAGTAGTCACATGAAAAATCACTTTTACCAGCACATCTACTTTTTTCTTAAGTATTATTGGGTGATCTGAAAAGTTCTGCAGTTTTTCAAAAAACGTATATTTTCTTCTTATTATTTTGTTACTGTAGATAAGGTTACCTTACTGTTACTTTGAGTGAAGCCGATGTGTAAATGCAGTCTTTTCTGCTCACACTGCATAATTCTACCATATGTTGTGGCATAATTTTAGTTTCAGTGCAGTTCTAAGAACGAAAAACACAAAAGCTCATTTTTGTTATATTATGCTGTTTTATTTTGGGAAAAGAGAAATTGCTATTCAGACTGCTCATAAAATTTAACTTGCATTGAACCCTTCAATGGCATCTGTATGCTGCATATACACAAACAAACAAGTATCCAGCAAGTGCTGTTTCTGATGACATAGTTCAAAGGTAGTTTGAGATGACATAGTTCAAAGGTAGTTTGAGAAGTTTAGGCATTGAAATTTTGGCTTCAAAAATGGCACTGGCTTTGGAATATCATCCTCTGTAAACAGAGACCTGTTAAAAGAAGTTATCTATGTAAATACAGTGAAAATCGTTTTAACACGAAACTAAGGGGGCTGAAATATTGTTTTTGTGTTAAAGGATATTGGAAATATATATATATATATATATTTAACAAAATTTAAGTTTATTAGAGTACATTTTATTTACATAGATATGTATATATACACGTATTTTATAAAAATCAATGAAACATAAACATCCGCAAGAACTTAATTTAATGCAAAGTTTTCAAGTTTTTTAAAAAAAGCAAAACGTTTATTGAGTTTTGGAAAATAATCTGATATTTTTCTTTGCATTGTCTCACCATCAAATGATCAACAAATTGTTCGATGTTGTCTATTTAGTTACTCATTTCACCATTGGAATATGAGTCTAAATAACTGCGCATACTTTCCATGATGTTCCTCATTTAGGATGACTTGGGAACAGGAGCTGGGCCCAAATGCGCTTTAGCCCACTGCTTGGCGGCGATTGTTTTTGAATGAGCAATAAACGCGCCAACATGGGTAACTCCGTATATCTGCGAACATGGCTGACTGGGTATTTTGAAGCTACGGAAACATGTAGTTTTCGCGCATGCGTATTTCCTATTTTATAAAGAACGATTTTATTGGTAATGTGAGATGACGTAGCGGTTTATTCGAAATTCTTTGAATGCGGTGTTTTTGTGTTGAGTGTTTGCTATTTTCGTACCTTATATTTCGCTAAATACCGAGTCGGTATGGATTTAGCTGTGATACTGAGAGAGGTGAGTGAATGTACATGTACATTTATTACTTTATTGGAAGTGCAAGTTGCTTAATTTTTATATTTTGTTGCATTTTATTGAAATAATTTGGCTCAGCTGAAGAACAGAACGCTGGTATCGTTTGCAATTTATTTTATTTTGTTGATTTGTGCACATTGCCTACATTGTGCAATTCGCTGATTTTTTTTTAAGTTAAAACGGAACGCTGTGCACATGGCATTTTCTTGTAATTTATTTTCGTTATTCTAGCTTATTTTGTTTATTTGTGTACGTTGCCTACATTGTGCAATTCTCAGATTTTTTTTTAAGTTAAAACGGAACGGTGTGTACATGGTATCGTTTGTAATTTTAATGCCCTTTTAAAAAAAATTCCTTCTTTCTGGGATGCCATTTTGGTTACGTTTTCGCGGAGCGTGTCGGGAAGGTTATGTAACGGCATAAAATGTGTAAGTATTACAACATAAAATGTAAATAATTAATTTAAAGGTAACTGACAAATATTTTAATGATCGTAATGTTCGTTTTGCATATTATTTTATTATATTTTTGTGGCAACAGTTTCCATACTAATTTATGGTTTAGAATTCTATGTTTTGTTTACAATAGGTTTTCGCGGAGCGTGTCGGGAAGGTTGCAATTAATTGCAAAGACGTTTCGCAGAAACGCGCCGAATTGGCGGTTTTCAAAACATCGCCAAGCAGTGGGCTAAAGCGCATTTTCACCCAGGAGCTGCATTATTCATTTCATTTTCGTCATCGAAATCTGCATCAATGATATTTGTTTAGCTTTGAACAAACTCCAAAATGTCTTTGTCTGCCATAATTGGGGCTGTATACACACTATCATCATCTACTGCAACAAGTTCTTCCAATGATACAGTAGGACAGTCCAGTAATACAGAAACTATCTCAAACATTTCATTAACTATCGGCTCAGTTTCAATATCCTTCTTCTCCATTTCTTTTGGCGCCAAAGAATCTGATACTTTTGAGAATCCTGCATGACAAAAACAATTTTCAATCATCCTTAAAGTCACTGAATTCTGTGAAGAAGGCAACATATGAAGAGCATCTAATAAATTGATTGAGAAATCATTTGCTTCGATTGCGAGTAAATGTTTTCAAAGCAGTTGCTTCCGGTAAAAAAATTTCATGTGTTTTGTATAATCCCTGGATCACAAGGCTGCAGGACACTTGCTGTATTCAGAGGCGAAAATATAAGCTTTATAGCCTTCAATACAACTTTGGGGTCAGCCGGACAATTATCAGCTGTCATTGCAACCTTACACTTTTCTTGCAAGAATTGCTCATCTAACTTTACGATCCAATCGGTGAACATCGTAGCTACCATCCATGTCTTTTTGTTTGCTGTATATTCGACCGGTAATGTTTTTACATTCTTAAAACACTGTGGTTTCAAACTTTGCCAATGACAAATAGAGGTAGAGTTTCAGATCTGTCCGAATTGCATCCTACAAATACCGTAGTCTGTTCTTTAGACAGTTTCCCTCCTGAACATGATTGTCCCTTAAATAATAAAGTTTTAGTGGGTAAGCAGCAGTAAAATAACCCAGTTTCATGCATGTTGAAGACATCTTTCACTTCAGAAACCAATTTGCTGTCATGGTTGGTAAAACTTGATTAGCTTCACTACAGACATTTTTCAGTACTATACTGTTTCTTTTCTTGAAATGTCCCAACCATCCATGATTTGCAGAAAATGTAATACCCATTTGTTTAACAAATTCATTGCTTCTTTCTAGCATTAAAGGACCTGATATGGGAGCATTCTGAGGTCTTGCTTATTTGAACAAACCTAGTAATTCCATCTCTAAATCTTTGTGCTTGGCCATTCTCATCTGTTTTCACTGTAGCTCAAACTTGCTCCATTCAAACATTTCTATGATTCACTATCCTTTTTTTAATTATTGTTGATAGAGTTAGCAGTACCAAAAGTTTGACAGATTTCTGTTTTCGTCTTCTGTTTAATCAACAGCCTTAAGAAACTCCATCTTCATTTTAAGCGAAATAGCAGTTTGCTTTCCCGAGCTCTTTGCCGTTGTGCTCGAAAAAAATTCCTCTAAAAGAGGGGGAAAAAAATACGCAAACCAAACTCACTTGGTCTTTATACACACTGCAATGTACTCGTCACCGAATTCCAAAGATGAGAGATGAAATGTTTTTTGTGTGGCGTTTGTAGGGGTGGAGGGTGAAAGTAGCTTAGATAAACAAAATTGGCTCGTGTCACAGGCAATTCCTGAGGGTAATCCAAATTAGCCTCCTTTCTATGAAACATGTGAAACCACTTCTCTGTCATTTCAAACCCCTTTCAAATCTTGCCCACGCTTGGTGTGTTCCGTATTTTGTTCATTCCCAGAAGGGAAATCCTTTTCTGTTAAGCGATTTTCATTTCATGTTTTAAAAAAAAAAATGTATGAAAATACATAGAAGTTTGTCAGAACTGCTGTATTATTTCGTGTTAACCGATATTTCATCTTAAGCGTTTTCGCGTTAAACGCATCTCACTGTAGTACACAGTTCAGGAACTATCAGGTACACTAAATCTTCAGAAATGTGAAGTACATGATCATAAGAAGAAGATTAAGTATGTGGACTACTACAATGTGTGGGTACCTCATACTTTCAACAGAGCAAAAATTACGGCATAATGATTCTATGCTGAAACGAAATAAAGATGCTCCTCTTTTAAGTGACTCATAACTCGAGATGAGGAGTGAATGATATACAATATTGTTACAAGAAAAAGATCATGGCTTCAGTTAAATGAATCTTTAGTAACATCAAAAAGGGAGTGTCCTCCTAGGAAAGTATTGCTTTGTGTATTTTGGAACTGTCATGAACTACCATATATTTTGCTACTGCTTCATACCATGGAATATATATTATTTTTTGTATTTTAATACAAAAAATAAGATCAAAATTTACAGAGTACAAAGCATACAAAAATTAGATTTCTACATGTACCTAAATGCTGCTTATTTTAAAGAAATGGCATACATTCTAAACAGGAAAGAAAAAAAAGGTTCATTATCGAATAACATGAAAATTTCATTACATGCCTCTTCCGTTATGTCTTCAGGCACATCATCGAGTTCCGTTTCATCTTTACAGTCATTGTGTCTCTGATCTATGAATAAAAAATCATCTTCCGTTCCATGTAGATTGTTAGATATACTACATTTTCTAAATGACTTTATAATTATATTGGATTTAATTTCATTCCATGTTTAGCTGAATGTTAGTTCAGTTTGGTTTTAACCCAGTGAATAGATTGCCTGAATTGTTGATTATCATGGTTTTTCTTATGTATAACACAACTTCAGTGGGAGTCAGTTTCTTTCAAAAAGTCTTCCATGAAGATCCCTTCTGTAACTTAAACCTAAATTTGCCAAATCTTAAACGATGTCAATTCCTGTCTCTTGCCAATGCTGCTATAACCATCGAGTATCAGAATAAATTTAAATGTATGGTAATTAATAGAAAATTATTTAAAATATTTTGGTACTCTTCTGTTATCAGGACCGGATTCAGAAATTTATGTGTGTATGCATGTGTTTATGTACATATTTGTATGTATGTGCATATATGTGTGTGTGTATACATACATCTACATATGTATGGAGATACATATATATACATGCATAAGAATGTACATATCCATGCGTACATATATTTTTGAATCCGGCCCTTATAACAGAAGAGTATCATTTTTTTTTCAACAATTAAATTGTAATTTAAATGAAAATCACTTAAAAATTAAACCATGAAAAATTGTTTTCAGATATATAACTGTTTATATTTTATATAAATATATGAGGATATAACTATTTCTTAATGCATAAATATGATATAAATGGTTATATTATGTATAATGGTATAAGTATTTATACCATATTTGAGGTCAATATGGCATGTTGATGGATCTTAAATATTGTCAAACGACCATATTTAAGATCTTTAAAGTGTTTATGAAATGTTATTGTATAGAGAATGAAGTAAAATTATTGGTAATCAAATATAAATGAGCAGTTAAGCTTCCTTTCGTGTGTTTACAGTCTCCATTATTTTCAATAGGTGATAAATCTTTCATGAGCATAATTATTTTCAAAAGGTAAGCAATCTTTTCATTTCATTGCAAATTTTACAATTAGTTAGGTGCTATAATTTCAGTATCCATTTTCCAAACCTGAAATGTGTCTGGCATAGAAATTTAGAAATTCTTTCATAATCGTGTGAGTCTTCTGGATCATGTGCATGCACTAAAATATATATCTGGAACATATAATTATTTGATTACTGAATGTATTTCTGTTCATATAAAAGGATCTTCATAATCATACGGAGTAGTACAAACAGTAATCATTTCAGTTGTATTTATAAAACCTAGGCATATGTACAGAACTTGGGACATTTTTATGGGATTTACCTTGAAGCAGGGTACTTGATTGAAAAGAAGACTATTCTTCAGAGTCTGGAAAATTCAATTATTTTATTTTAATTTCAAAACAGTAAACAAGTGTGTCAATTATTGAAGTTAGTATGCATGTTTTGTAGCTGTTGAATTGAACATTCAACGGAGACAACTCACTGCAATTTTGCTGACTCTTGTGTATTAGGTTGTGTATTTAAAGTTGAGAATCCAGAAAATTGGAGGTAGTAGGGTTTTTATGAAATAACTGATCTGTCAATCAAATAATGGATTATTTAGTAATTCACCTGTTTTTAAGCCATGCCCTTAAATGGAGCATTTCTGATATTAATGGAACTCTTATATACAGATTGCTTACTGCAGTAATGTTTAGATACTGAGATGCCACTTATTGTGAAATTATTACTCTTAAATTTTAGTGCTACGAGTTGAAAAGCGCTTTTATTTTAAGGTAATCAATAATTGAATAAAATACTTATGAGAAATATTGAATTGGAAATGATATATGCAAGGAATTTTGTGCTAATATTTGTAATTTATGTATATTGCATTTAAATCATGAAAATTTTGTATTTTTAATTTTATGTAAACTTCGTCAAGGGTATGCATAAAAAATACAATTCTGTTTATTTATTCTATCCTTATTTTTAGTCTTGGGATGCTTTCTTCCGAAGCACATCAGAAGGTGCTGAACCTGGTGTTGCTTATCAGAGCCCACCCCTAGCTCCCATCCAGTATGTCCAAGTTCCTCTGGATCACATTCAAGGCACAGCCCTTACGTCGCTTACTCCCTCTGCAGTTTCAGCTCAGCATGTGGAACCACGAGGAATTGAAGATCATCTTTCAGTTCAGGCCATCATACGTTCTTACCAAGTATGAGTTTTAGCTTAATATTAAACCGTTACTTTTATGTCTTTTGAAAATTTCAAGCCGTACTTTTCTTTTTTAATGAATTAAAAAATAGTAACTGAAAATTACAATATTAAAACATGTAACATGTTATGTAGTACGGAGTTCAAAATCTGGACATCCAAAATGATCCCGATCTTTTGTGGGGAAAAAAGTGGGGGTTTTAACACAGTGTAGAAATGGAGAATATTATTACTCAAAACGATATATATGGACCGTAAATAGATGTTTCTGTCAGTTAGCTGAGATTTCTTTTGTGAAGAAACCTCAATAGATCTCACAAATAAAAAATCATACATCGGATATCTTTAAGTACAAAACAAGAATTTCTTATTAAAGGAATGAGTGAAAAAAATACTAAATGAAGCTGACCTTTTTAAGTTTTTAATTGCAAAAACAATGTTCCATTCATCAGTTAAGCAAACTAATAAATTAATGGACAGCAAACTCTTTTAGTGTAGTTTTCAATCCATAAAATATTGCTGCTCCTTCTTCGAATTACATTCTAATTTTATAGGTGGTTTTTGAAATATAGTGCCGAAACAAGTTAACAGTGCCACTTTCTTGAAGATGTAGGATAGCTGCCCGTTTACCTTTTGGGTAAGGTGGAGATAAAACGATGAAAAATATGGTGGGAAAGATATCGACCAAACCGATGATGCCAGGTGTCGAAGAAATATGCCTCCCCTCCCCCCCCAAAAATTTAATGGCATGCTTTTTAACCGAAATAATAATAATAACTGCAAGCCTATTCCAATCATCAATCAGTAAATGGCAAAATCTCCAGAAAATATCACAACTGATAGTAATGAAGGAAGCAATGAAGAGGTTGTTAAGAATGAAAAGATTATAATTGAATATTTAGTAAGAATTCTTGATTCAGCAATTATACGATTTGAACGGTGAACAGTAACTGAACAAGAAATTATGACTCTCTGTGTAGTAAAAAAGAAAACATTAATACAAGACCAAAATTGTTCAAACAGCTTATGTTGAAAGAAAAATTGAATATTTTTTAAAATTTTGCTCTCTTAAAGTCATAAATGCCTCTTTTTTTCAACAACCATTTCATATTTTTAGTTTTATAGTTTAATATGTCATCTTATTAACTTTAAATTAATGATCTAAAATACAGAGATGTATGAAATCGGAATTGCTAACTAATGATTACTCCAGATTTTAGACTTAGTACTATATTACATCTCTCTCTCAAAAAGCATGTTTATATAAAGTTGCCCTTTTGTATTGCTGTAAATGCCACTTCATGCTATAGTGGTTAGTGTTATCATTCAGATATTGTT
This sequence comes from Stegodyphus mimosarum, assembly GCA_000611955.2. NCBI lineage: Eukaryota > Metazoa > Arthropoda > Arachnida > Araneae > Eresidae > Stegodyphus > Stegodyphus mimosarum. The sequence goes on from KK121848.1 coordinate 76,534, forward strand.
ATCAAATTGCTGAAGCCTCGCCCATTTGTGTACGGAAACATGGAAAATACATTACTTATCATAATCAACAGTTTGGTTTAATATAATCAAAATGTTATAGAATAAATTTTTAAATAGAAATAAAGTTGCCAAATAAGTTAAAAACTGAATTATGAAAATTGCTAAGTGACAGAGAAATATTGCAAGTAAGGGATTAAGTAGACGTTTTATTGTTGTTTGACTTATTTAATGTCTGACTAAATTAAACCTTGTTCACCGTGCTAGTAAAACTTAAATTTTTGCAGATCTTTTTATTTCTTCTGATAAAACATTAATTGAAAACAGCTATGCAAAGCTAAAGTAATTTTTTTTTGGGGGGGAGGCTGATTTCAAGTTTTACATTGGTCAGTTCTCTTACAATGAGGGATACTCCCTTAATATTAGTATTAGGCATATAGCATCAGTCAAATAATTTTGAGGATAAATGCTGAGTCAAATAATGTTATGAACACTTCATAAATGAAATTTTGTATTAAAGACAAGATATGGACATAAATAATGTTATGAAAAAACATATTTGTATATTTTAAATTATATTTACATTCGGTTTGGGAAATTCCATTACTGTAAAAGGATATTTTTTTTCATTGTATAAAGTTATCAGAATAGCAGTGGACACCTGTAAATGATAAATCATTCTGTGATCTTTTTGAAGTTTAGTGTTTTAAACAACATGATCAGTAGTTTTCATTATTACCAGAGTTTTGGATAATTTTGAAACATAGAATTTTATGAATTAAAGAAAGAAGATAATTTTGTCAGCACATGGTTTTTGGAAGTTTTGTTTTCATTTTCTATGTATGTGTATGTAGAGTTTCTTTTTCTGGCAGGTGGATTTTTAGACTGCTTATGAAAGAGATTCACATCAACAATTAAAATTGACACTTTTAAAAATCAGTTAATATTTTTTATCAAGGCATATTGCTTTTATCTTCTCTTCTGATAAAACATACTTCAAACTGCAGTATACATAAATAAGAGCAGGGTCCAGGTACAAAATCCTCTCTGTTCAGCTTTTTAATCTATGCTTTGCGTTATGCTTCAGCTTTTGGACATTTAAGTGGACTTTCATCCTAGGATGCTGCACTTTTGTAGTACATAAATTAGTATTATAATATTACATCTGTATTGAGTAAATGGAAATCTGAAATAAACCTTTCTTTAATGTTATATCAGTAATTTTTTTGTTTCTTAAGGCTTAAAACCTTTTGTTTAGCTTTCAACCTTATACAATAATTTATGTAGAAAATTGTATTCTATCCTAAAAAGTTTGTTAGGTACAATTAAAAGATTGTATTTTTGAATTATCTGGAGTAATAAAAAGATATTTTCAAGAATAAGTTTCTTGGTATATTAGTTCCTGAATGTTTCCTTCAAATTAAAATAAAATAGCTGATAATATTCTTATTAACAGTGCAACTAGTTATTTGATATGTTTAGATTTTAAGAAAAATTATGAATGACTTCAGTTAGGTGTGGGCTTCATTAAATTCTTTTCGTTTTAAATGGAATGGATAAGACTGTTATAAAAGAGTTCAGGAATTAAGCACAATCTTTCATTTTTTTTCTTTCAGAATATACCAGTTTATTAGCTTTTATTTTTTAAAAATTAATTAAAATTCCTTCCATGTTGTGGAATATATTGTTATCTTTTCATTTTAAATGGAGTGGATACGATTTTTATGAAAGAATTCAGGAATTAAGTATAATCTTTAATTTTTTTTCCTTTCAGAATACACCAGTTTATTAGCTTATATTTTTTAAAAATTAAAAACAAATTCCTTCCATATTGTGGAATATTTATTGTTAACAGGTCTGCTTCGCCGGATATACACTCACGTTTGTGAAAATTGCAACACCATGAAGGACTTACGCGAGTGAGCTGAAATTTTCAGGAAATGCAAAGTAGCGCATGATATGCAAATGATTAGAATTGCAAATCCGTAGCGCATGCGTATGCTGAGCAGCGCCCTCTGAACGGCTGATGGATCCGAATAAATAGACGGCTGTAGCGAGGCGTGTATGGTTATCGGTGGTTATCTGCTAGTGGTAAACGTTAACTCAATCTGTACTTATGCCTCGTCGACGAAAGAGAGCGAGATTTGAACAACTTACAGAGTTTGAACGAGGGAGAATCATCGGCCTTCGTGAAGCTGGATTGTCGTATCGTGCAGTAGCCTCTCGTGTGCAGCGTAACAGCAGCACAGTGATGCGCGTTTGGAAGCAGTGGACGGACGAGTGTCGGACAACTCGGAAATCCGGGAGTGGACCCCGAAATGTGACGTCAGCTCGCGATGATAGACACCTGGTCCGCATGGCGCGGACGGACCGTACAGCTTCCTCTAGACAATTGGCAGCACTGTGGTCAATAGCTACAGGTGTTTCATTGTGTGCTTCATCAATTCGTAGACGTCTGCTGCAGTGTGGACTGCGCGCACGGACTCCTTTATACAGGATCCCCCTAACGCACGACCATCGCCGCCTGCGGCTACAATGGGCCAATCAGCATAGAGACTGGCGTGCTGATTGGCAGCATGTCGTGTTTTCTGACGAATCCCGCTTTAATTTGTGGTACCATGATGGCCGCATTCGTGTCAGACGCTATGCCGGTGAACGCCACCTTCCGGAGTGCATTATCGAACGCCACAGTGGACGAACACCCGGAGTTATGGTCTGGGGCGCCATAGCATATCATAGACGATCTCAATTGCTACGAATTGTGGGCAATCTGAACAGCAACCGGTATATCCGTGAAGTTCTACAGCCCGAAGCTGTTCCCTTCCTTCAAAGCTTGCCAGGCGCTGTATTTCAACAGGACAATGCCCGCCCTCATACTGCTCGGATTGTTAAATCCTTCTTTGCAGCGCAGCAGGTACAGCTTCTTCCTTGGCCTGCGTGTTCCCCGGATATGTCGCCAATTGAACATGTGTGGGATGTCATTGGTCGGCGTCTTGCTCGTGATCCTCGTCCTGTTGCGTCTGCAGACGAACTTTGGGTACGCGTACAAACGATATGGAATGCTCTTCCTCAGTCAGACATTCAAACTTTGTTTGACTCCATGCCACGTCGTGTAGCAGCACTTATTGCGGCGCGTGGTGGCCACACAAAATACTGATTCTGATCTCTTGTTCTTGTTTGTTTGCTTTGAACATTTAATCATTTATTTATACCACTACCACTCAACTGTGTATTAAATTGCATTCAATTATGACGATTCCTTCTTGGTGTTGCAATTTTCACAAACGTGAGTATATGTACAGGATTAACTGCTTTGCTGGTCAGGTTATTAAATAGTGTCATATTTATTCAAATTAATCTAATTTTCTTGGCAGATACTGAAATTGTGGTAAATTCAAACTACAAAATTCTGACTTGATACTTTATTATCATCTAGAGCAGGGGTTCTCAACTGGTAGTACATATGCCACTGGTGGCATGCAAGAGAAAAATAGGTGGTATGCAAAGAAGCAAACTATTTTTAGCTATTAATTTCAACATTTAAAATATCAGCATTCTGATTGAGTTTTTTCTCTAACACTTGTAAATGTATGCGATCTGAGCTTTGTTGAAGGTCAATAGGCACGTATAGACTTTAGCAAGAGGCGAATGATCTGTCTATGTGTCTACCTAGCAGTTGTTTTCGTGTTTCTTCCATGTTGTACGTTTCACAAATATTCTTTCAGCCGTAGACATAACGAAATTTGCCATAAATGATGTTTTTAAAAGGAGTTATAGAAATGATTGCTATATTTAATAGGAAATAAAAATAAGTTCCTATAAAAAAGTTAATAGTATCTCATTAATTCTCCTGGAGTTTATCTATTTATTAGAATGCCAGCACTTTATGTCGCCATTTCTGGGCTCATAATGCTCCATTTTCAATGAGAATCATTTTTTACATCGGTTTACTGTCTCTAACAGCAGGTATTTTGTCTTCTTACTGCTTTGTATTCCTCACTTTTCTACGTGATTTGAGAATATTTTCGTCTGTTTAAGAACTTGAAATATATTGTGCATTTTAATATTTGTAAAAAAACCTAGATTTTCAAAATGGGAAAATGGCTAGGATTGACTAAGCGGAAAAGTGATGGATCGAGGACAAAAATGGATAAAAATTAAAGTGGATTAAAATGGACATGGATAAAAATTAAATGTTGCAAATGGGAAAAAACTCAACATTTAAAAAAATTAAAAACACTTAAAAATTAATAGCATTTTTAAAGCACAATCTAAAAAAAGGCAATTTAGCCCAACTCAAGGTTTATCACGGACTTATCAAGGGAAAAGCATGATAAATTTGAATCCTGCTAAATACCATTACCTGTTTTGTCAAATGACAAAAATTGAGACTGAAACATAAATACATTAAGAGAAAAATCAATAAGAATCAACTTAAAACAGTTAGTCTCAATTTTTATTGCTTCTTTTCCCGACCCGCCTGCCATAAATTTAAAATTAAAATACAACCGAAAAAGAAATACTTTACATAATGCTTGGTAAAGTGAATGCATAAATATATTATATTGCAAATATATATATATATATTTGCTTAAGAGCAACATCACTTGTCTGCGAGAGCCACGCTATGGCTACCCCTGATATATATCTTGGAAGAAATTATTGTGTTTTCACTGGACATTGGCTAAAAAATATAGTTGATGAAATTATGTTCCATTTTCAGCTTCCATACGATCAAAACTCTCACATATTCTATTACCAAACTATCAGCATTGTGTGTCAAAAATTCATCCACACAGTGAGCTGTAAACTTAAAACTTCTGCATGAAAAATAGTTATTATAAGAAACATTGTTAAAAAAGTATAAAATGGATGCAGCCAAATTAATATCTGCCAGAAATACAGTTTATGCAGATCTACAGGTGGTACCATATATAAGCAAATCAAACTATGATTTCTCATCATTGAAAAATTTTATATGCAAAGAAAAAGTGGAGAAAGGTGGAGCTTAGGAATGTTGCTGAAATGCTTTGCCATCCAAAGAGGCCATAATCTGACACTATCGGGACAAATGCTTCAAGCAAAAGCCAGTGAATTTGCCAGATACTTTGGAGAGACTTTTAAAGAAACAAATTCAGTATCAGTGCTTAATAATTGCTATTAATCTTATACAGTTTTTAAAAGTAGATTTATTATATACTACTTTTGGTAGATGGGACAGTATTAATCTATTTTTTCTGTATTCATCATTGAATTTTTACACATTTTCTGCTAGATAATGCATTTTTTTAACCGTATTGGTATTCCAAGTCACTGTGTATAACGAACCAAACTTCTGGGCCCTTGAAGCTCATTATGGTAGAATTCGACTGTGAAACTCATACCATGCTTTTACAAAGAATTAAATGGAGTTTTGAGGGTTATCAGAAAATGAAAAGCAGTAGTGGCAAAAATAATAATGCTGTAATTTATTATGAATCCATGGATATTTAGGTACAAATATTTGTTTCCCTTGAAAATAAATACTTAAACTTTATTTATATTGCAGTGAGAAATAAAGTGAAATGTCCGACTATCCTGTATTCAAATAACCAGAATATTTGAAAATTTCTTTTAAATGAAAAATTATGCAAATAGAGACTTGCACAGCATGTATAGAACTACTACATAGAATCCCACTTATATCGCTTAAATTGTGAATACAATTATGTAGCTCTGTTTCAGAAGATTTTATTAACTCCTTTACCATCGTATCACCTTGATTATTCCAAGAACAGATTGTTAGACCTGGATACTACTTAGGTATGTCTTTCCCATCAAACCATTTTCAGTACAGAAAAGCTGTTATTAGATAGTTTAATTTAATGCATAATCTCAATGTCACAAACATTAATAAGGTCTTTGTGATGTTTTTATTTAAACCAAATTAATTCTTAATAAGCCGATTTAGTTTTTATAAGTTAACTGTTATTTATCTATCTTTCCCTCACATTTGGAGAAAAGATATTAAAATGAGACCTGCTTCTATGGAACAGCGCACAGTGGAGTGTTTTCAAAATTGTGGAATCCTGGTATCAAGAAAAGTTGTTTTCATGGGCATAATACTTTATTTTAAAATGGATAAATAATGATTCATTGTGAAAAATCATGATAAGTGATTTAAATTTTTTTATAAGCTATATCCACAGCTTCTGGTTATGGTTATTTAGCTAAATAAAGAAAGGTTTGTACAGGTTTAGCAAGATCTGTACCACCTTTTGTGCCTGAAGAGGTGTTATAATTCCTATAATTGATATTTTACTTTTATGTGTTTAAGGTCTACAAAAATAAGCTGCCTTTTATGCTCCAAAATGCATTTTTTAAAAGTAGGCTTTTAATAAAGAGTTTTTATTTATTTTTTTTTTAATTTTAAACTGGAAACTTCTTTCCAATTTGGCTTTTCTACTTATTTAAATGCTCATCTATCTGGAATTTTCATGTATTTCCCGACCTTTCTGTATAGTCCAACTTTCATTGTAATTATTTCTGCGTTATATTTCATACTGTCCCATTTCTTTTTTTCATAGTTTCATACTTTTTCATGGTGTTTCATAGTTTTAGACTGTAATCTTATTTTAGATGTTTTAACTGCTTTTTAATATCATATATTTAATTGATAATCATAGTTTTGCTTCTGAAAACTTGTTCTTGTTAAATTAATTTTCAAGTGTCAGATCTAATTGCAAGGTAAGAGGTCTTTATGATATTTCAATGGCATGGCATGAATGTTCGTACTTGTTAAAGATATTTTTAATTAGGATTAAAAAAGTGGTCACAGAAATGCAAACTAAATTATTCAATACCATTTTCATATGTTTGAGGTGGTACTTTCTGATGATCTGCATCCCCATGAATAGTTCTAACTCATTGGCAATTTTATGAATTGGCCTAAAATGCTTGTTTGGTTAATTTTGGCCTTACATGTACTTTTCTGTTAATAATATTATAATAAGTATTTTGAAAGAAAGAAATTTTATGAGAAAAATAGAAATCTGTAAGTAAAATAGTAGTCTGTAAGTCTGTCTATATGTAAAATAGAAATCTGTTTAGATTCTTATAGTCAGTGGATTCATTAATTGAACTATTGGCTAAATAAGCATGCAAATCCACATGTACTCAAGCATATTTGGGTACATACATAGGTTGGTTATTGTCACATGTATTCTCAAAACTACAGCCAAAAGGGCAAATTATAGTGCATGTTGAACTTGATGGTGAATGGTACTTTTGAGATTTTAGTCTATTTGATTATGTTATGTTTTCAATGTGCTTGTATTCATTTATTTTTATAACTTACATATATGTACTATATATTATAAAATTAAATTTGTGTGCTAAAATTATATAACATCTTTTATTTAAAACGGATGCCATCATTAATTGTACTTTGTTTTATTAATTCTTCTTTTTAGGTTCGTGGCCATCTTGTTTCCAAATTAGACCCTTTAAATATTACAGCTGCTAATATTCATTCTCCGTTCTCAGAAGGCTCCCCCAGTTCTCCTCAAGTTGTGTTGAGAAGCTACCAGTTGGGTAAAAATGCGAACTTTAGTTTTTGAACCTTGAAGTGGTATAAGAAAATCTACTTTTATGTGTATATTTTGAAATAGGAAAGATTTGATGGTATAAATAAATTTGAAGATGAGAATATTAATTGTAGTGTGTATGATAATCATACTATTAATAATATTTACATTATTTTCTTTTGCACAGGGTCCCCCCCTCCCCCCTATTCTCATTTTAAAAATTTTAAGGAAAATTTGCAGCAATCTTACATTTATAGCAGTGAAATTTTTATTTGTGTGCATTGTGTAATGCAGGGATGTCAAACTCATAGGTATACTTGGGCCAAACAAACAAGGTTTAACTTTAGGCGGGCCGCAAAAAAAAAAAAACTATATTCATAGAAACGTAGATTTATTTCGAATAATACAATAATAAACATATATATATATATATTTATATAGAAAAGAACAAGAAAATTTTAATGTTTACGTCCTGATACTTGACATCTCTTCTCTGCTATTATCTTTCCTATTTCGGGAGAAATTTTGTTTGCAGTGATAACTTTCAACGCTGACCCAAGGTGAGCATCATTAATACGGTTTCTAATAAGGTAGCTGAACACAAGCTACTCACACGCATTTGTAATTTAAGTAGTGTGTGTGTCAGCTTGCTGTGAGTAATCTAACAACACTGAATAAATTATCGTTAATTACTTAGCAGTAAACATTTAATTTTTTTCTTTGCCGATATGTTATTTTATTATTATATATTATTATTTGCCGATATATTGGCCGGGCCGCAAAAATATTTGTTGTGTGCCGCGAGTTTGACATCCTTGGTGTAATGTATCTCAAAATTGAATATTTTTCTTATAACTCTATTAATGTAGTTTCATTTTTATGTCTTTTATTGAAACAAAGACTAATTTAGCTTTGTCAGAATTAGAAAATAGTTTATTAATTTAGCACAAATTGAATGTATATAATGATTAGAAAAAAAAAAAGAAAAAAAAAGATCCTTTGAAAATTTCTTTCTTTTTATTTGTACAATTCCCATTAGAAGTGTATCAAAGTTTTTTTGCGACAGGAGATGATTAAAAATAGTACCATTTTATGTCAAAAAATATGATGAGGATATTTGTTTTAGTCATAAAATCATGTTTTATGTAATATCTAACTTACGTTCATTTGTAATTTTTCTTACCTCTAAATGTTTTTTAAATGCCTGGTTTTTTATGCTGTTTGCATTGCGTAGAGGAAAAAGATATGGATCGTCTCTTCAAACTTCCTGGCAGTACTTTTATTGGTGGAGATGAGAATGTTCTGTCTCTTAGAGAGATTCTTAAACGCTTAGAGGTCTGTTAAATATTTTTATTAAAATCATAAGAAATTATTTAATTTTTAAGCATAGGAATATTTGTAGTTTTCCTAACAAATTTGCATGTTAAAATTTTAAAGTGAACCTTTTTTTTTAAACAAAATACTACATGCATTTAATATAATAAAGGGAGGATGCTGCACTGTAGAAACTGATGCATTTAAATTCGGGGCATTATTTAAAAGGAATAAAATATTTGTGAAATTGTCAGATTCGAAATTAAAAGAAATAATTGTTTATCTAAAATTTAACAGATTGATTTCTGTAAAGTAATAAATCTTTGGTAAATTATGTGAAAACTGTTTTTCTGTTAGTTATTTGGGATTAATAACTATAAGTTTTGGTTAACATCAGTGAGAAATCTTTTCCTGTTCCTCCTCCCGAAGTGTATCTTTAATTTAAGGAATTTAAAAATCATGATGAAAATTCTGGATAATTAAAATTCTATAATTATTTTTTTGCTAAATTGTTAGCAGTTGAAAAGCTTCTGTAAAAATGATTCACCATAACCATTGCATACCCCCTTTTTTAGTAATTTTACTTCTTGAAATTTGATAGGAGAAATATTATTTCTTAGGGAAGCATTTAATGAATAAAAAGCACTTGAGAAGAGATGTGCTATTAAATAATGCATTCATTTTATCAGTTATGGGGATATGCAAAAAAATACCATATTTTTGTGTCTGGAATTGCAAATCTGGCTTTTGATCAATGAAATAGCAAGGAATGTGTACAATGTTGAACGGAGTTAATTGCAAAGTAATTTATGTTCTGGTTAGTAAAATAATTTTAAATTATTTTATTGCATATTCTGCAGTTAATGAAATCTTTTAAAAAGGGAGATTTTCTTTTTCATGTATGATTTGTTTTATACTGACAGATGTAAATTTAGTATTATTATTAATTATTGCTTCAACTGTTTTTTTTTTTTTTTTTTTTTTTTTTTTTTTTTTTTTTTTTTTTTTTTCTTTTTTTTTTTGAAACAATTTAGCATCCTCAAACAACTTTCAGTGCTTTTGCACCGCTTGTACAGAGCAATGAATTCTGGTCTAGGTTCTTGGTTTTTAAGTTGACTTAAAATAAATCTAAATGTGTATAGTGTCAAGTCTTGTGCTTTTGCTTGTCAGAAGACTAAATGTGAACTAATTAAATTTTTTCGCGTAAGAAAATGTTTGCAATATAACAGAAAATACATTTGTTAAGCATTTTATATAGTCAGGATTACGGTTGTATACAGGCTTTGCGTTTTCAAAGTAGTTTTAAAAAATTACCTTGTTTACTTTGAAAAATTTGTTAATTAACTGAAATAATTATGTTGAAGGTAGGAGGCAATCCTTTAGAAATAACACTTGTGTGGTTTGCTGATGCATAAAAATAGTGTGTTTGTTTTTTTAGTATGTGCTTACATAACAAAAAAATATGTATTTGTGATTTAAAGTTGAAACACTGAAATCTGAACCAAATCTCCAAATATTCTTAAGGCTTTTATTAATATTATTAAGTGTATTCATTAAGCAAAGAATGCATTTTAGCAATTTCTGGGCAATTTTATTATTATAAACCTGTAATTATAATTTAACTGATACTGCTAAAATGCTATGTAGTTAAAAATTTTAGATTGCAAACCTGTATATACTTCTAAAATGTAGGAAATGTAAGTTTGTCATGCCTGTTATTAAAATTGCTGCTTGGTATCTTTGATTGTCGTTATTTATATATAATTTTGTGAATTATTTATATATAATTTTGTGCTTGATAATTTTTAGAAGCATAAAAAATCAAATGAAAATCTGAACTTATTTTTACTGTGTATTTTTTATTCATTTAAACTCTAGCTATTAAAAAAGTAATATGTGCTTTTGATCATTATTATGTGATGTAATAAAGTATATTAAATACATTTAATTCAGATGCATTTATTTTTTTGTCGTTCGTTTGTATTGATTGACATGCTAATATTTATTTTATTTATGATAGGATGTATACTGTGGCCATATTGGTATAGAATATATGTTCATTAACAGTCAGGAACAATGCACCTGGATTCGAAAAAAATTTGAAACACCTGGTGTATTAAATTTCACTAAAGAACAGAAAAGACTGTTAATGGCTCGTCTTATTCGATCCACAAAGTAATAACAATTTGTATTAAAATAAATTTTAAAAACACAGTGCTGTTTTAATTTAATGTTTTTTTTTTAATTATCTCCCATTAAATACTTCGTAAATAAAATTGCTCTTTACTTTGTAAAGGTTTTCCTTGTATTTAGTAGCATTATTTCTAATTAAAAGAGAGTCTATTCCTTTTTTTCTCCCATGCAAATGTTTTTTATTGTAAGATACTTTACAGATTTGAAGAATTTTTAGCACGAAAATGGGTATCAGAGAAGCGATTTGGTTTAGAAGGATGTGAAGTACTTATACCAGCTATGAAAACTGTCATTGATCGAGCTAGTGAACTGGGTATTGAAAGTATTGTCATAGGAATGCCACACAGGTAAAAATTTATTCTTGTATTTTATATGAATGAATATGATATTTTTGTTTAATTTTTTATGTGTATTATTATTATGGTGTATTTAATGCTGTATAGTATCATATTCTACACAAAATACCAGGCATTGTATTCAAATTGTGCTTTTGTATATATTTTGATGAGGATATATACACAAAATAAGATCGCAAAAATAAGAAATAAGAATAGAAAAAATAAAAGAAAATTCTGAGGTGCTTTCTGAAAAAATGCTTTCTGAGAATTTATTATTGAAATATATGTTCCTTCCAAATTTTATCTTGGTTTAATGTATTTTGAGCTTGCTTCTTTGTATTATATATACTATTAAAATCTGTACATGTCTGTCTGTTTATTTGTGGCATCATCTCCTCCAGAACGATGGAGAGTTGAGTTTCGAGAGAGGTACTCCCGGATTCCAAAAATTCGTGGGAAGCCCTTTCTTGTTTATTTGTGGCATCATCTCGTCCAGAATAGCGGGGAGTTGAGTCTTGAGAGAGGTTTTGTGGGAAGCCATTTCGACCAATTTCATCTTGGTACGACTTTAATCAACCAAGATATTAATTAAAAACTCTGAAAATGCTAATTTTAACACTCATTTTTCCAAATGGCAACAGTCTTGGCAGTCGCTGGAGATAAAAATTTGCTTTATTTCAAGAAGTGTTGCCACTGCTTGCTTTCAAATTGTAGAGTTTGTTAATAAAAATTAGTAAGTTTTACAAACTGTGAAATAAAAATAGCATTGTTAAGTATTTTATTTCAGATTCCAGATTTCGTGGGAAGCCATTTTGACTATTCTTATCTTCATGTGACTTTAATCAGCAGACATATTAATTAAAAACTCTTAAAATGCAAATTTTCACTCTCATTTTTCCGAGTGACAGCAGGCTCGCACGTTGGAGATGATATTGCTTTATTTCAAAAAGTGTTACAACTGCTTGCTTTCAGTGTAGAGTTTTTGTTATTAAAAATGTATAAGTTTTACAAACTATGAAATAAAAATAGCATTGCTAAACATTAAAAACAGATTATGTAAGGTCATGTTCTGACATTGAAGAAAGCGCATGATATAGTGACATTATGATAAGTCGAAAATTTTTTGTTAATGCCAGCATTTTAAATAAATAGTTACTGTTAGCAACTTTTTTTGTTTCAAGTGGGGATAAATGACATGATATGTTATTACCATGTTAATTCTTTTATTGATATTGAGAAAAAGTTTTATTACATTAAATTTAAATCATTTCATCATATGTATTAACCTGAAGTGTCAAAAGTTTTCGTTTCCTGGTTTGGCAACAAAAAAATTTTTTACAAATTGGTTTTTGCTAGGAAAGAATGAACTGATTTCATTCATATTGAAATGTTTTTATACATTTGCTTTTCAGGGATACATAGAACTTATAAATTTTTCTTTGGCTGCAGCCTGCTCATTTGGCGGCCTTCCTAGCTAATACTTAATTAAGCACAGCAACTTTAGCATGTAATAAGTGCAGTAACTTTGCAACAAGCAACAGTGTAGCAAGAAAAGAGAAAGCATATATTATTATTTTTTGTTCTTATGTTTTAAAGAAATTGATTTTGGTTGTTTGCCATAAATGGATCATCAAAAGTTGTTTAATGTATCTGGTTTTCATTTGGGTAGTTTTTTCTGACAGTACTGCAACATAGAAATAAATATGTGTGCATATATTTTTTAAAACTGCTGTGAATTTTGTTTCCACAGAGTTTAAGCAAATAAAATGAAAGCTTATTTGTCATTCTGTGCATTTGGTTGTCTTCCTTACTTTTTTTTTTTTTTTTTCATTCAAGGCAGAAGTCATGTAAATTAAATTGTGACTTTTCAGTGATAGCTTTTCGAATTTAAATTAAAGCTTGCTTGAGGAAAAAGTACCATGAGCTGTAGAAAATTCATTTTAGACCCCCTTTTTGTTTATAAACATTAAAGTGTAGAATGCAGCTGTTTGGTTTCTAAATACTGATCACATTTTATTGTACACAGAGGGCTTAACCTTTGATGGCTAATTTGTAACAGGAAGCAGGAGTTACAAAAGAAAAGTTATGTTGTAAAAAGTAATAAATGTATGATACAAGAAGTGTCTTCTTGTATGAATGAGGTCGCCCAACTGATATAGTGGTTAGTGACTGATATACCGATGAGCCTGGGTTCGAGGCCCAGAAAAGCCATGAATGTTTGTGAATGTATAGTGTCTGGGAAGTAAAGAGGCACTCAAAACACGGCAAACTGAAAGTTCTCTTGTGTGGTAGGTTGTTAGGAGACTCTCAGACAGCAGACTCAGTGAGGTGTTCTTCATCAAAATTGGGGCAGCTTAGTTAGTGCAGTGGGACTATATCTGTACAACGTATGGTGAAATTCTGATGTCCAGTTTACATATACCTGTATAAATGAGAGGTCGTCCAGATGAGATAATGGTGCCATGTACTGTATTGAAGGGCTCAGGTTTGTATCCCAGAAAAAGCGTGAATGTTTGTAAGCATATGGTGTTTGTGCAACAAGAGGGCACTCAAAATACATGTGAGCCGAAAATCCTGTCAAAAAGTTGAAGGTAGGGGAAGATTGCCCTTCAGGGATTCTCCCTTGGAATTTCAATGATTCAGCATGATACAGAAGCTTAGCAGTTAGCAAGGGTAGGTGATACCTTGTATGCCTACATACATGCACAGGTGCTGCCCTTTCTTCCACCTGTACGTATATGGATGAATGGCAGAAACCCTCAGAACACCTTACAAGGTGTTCTTTGAAATTCCATGTGGGGTGAAAGCTTAGCAGTTTGCCGATACCTATTATGGCTACATGGAGCCACAGGTGCTGGCCTTTCTTCAGCCTGTATCTTTATAAATGAAACAAAAGCTGAAACTGAATGTATTACTGAGTGTATATGATGTTTAATAATACCTTCTTCTTCCACCTTTTTTTTCTTATTAATGTAACAAGCTTTTGAAATGCATTTGCATACCACTGTTGCTCCTATGAGGGGACAGACAATTTACATCCATGCCTGCTTCAGGACTCAAACCAGGGCCCTTTGGTATTAAGCAGCCTAGATAGTATAGTGCTTAGGTAAGCCGACTGTGATACCGAAAAGAAATTGCAATGGTTTTAGTTGGTATTTAAATGTTTGAGTTCTATAATTGAAAATTTTATGTAACTTCAAAAATTTTGAGAGAGGAGGCATTTATTCGGACAAATCTTATCTTGCAACTCTAACAATGAATTGATAATGCAGTTTTTTTTAAAAAATATCTTCAACTGGCAGCATAAGATTTAATTTGATTATGCATTTGAAATAAATTATCTTTTTTTTTAAAGCATCTTTTTTAATGTGTATCTTAAAAGGGTTAAATTGCTCTTTTGTGTCAAAACAACTACGTTCATATTTAATTTTAAATAACTATAATAAAATTCATGTTTTTCAAGCATTATGATTTTCATAGTCGCTATCACTTTTAACCTTTGGTAATCCTTGAACCTTAACTAAAAGAAAAACAGTTTTATTTAAAATGGAGAGACTCTATAATATAAAAATGTTCAAATACTGAGAGAAGCTTTAAAAGTGGTTTCAAACAACTAATTAAGTTGTGAATGCAGAGGGTATCGTATTTAGAGTGCTACTCCAGTTAAATACAAGTAATAAGAAACCACAACAAATTTAAACTATGTAATATAAGTGCCGTATGCATTGAGAAACCAGAAATGGCATGCAACTTGATTTACTGTTGTGTTCTGGTTATAGTTTTTTTTTTTTTTTTGGTGTGTGTGGTTATCTTATTATAAATAGTATCTTTCATGATTTTTCAGAGGAAGACTTAATGTTCTGGCAAATGTTTGTCGAAAACCTTTGGAGCAGATATTTGCACAGTTCAGTGGTCTGGAGCCAGCTGATGAGGTAAGAATGTAATGCATTTAATCATTTTTAAATATTACAAATTTTTTTAGTGGTAATTTTTTTCTTTACATATTTAATGTAGAGAACTATTTTAAGTACTAAAAGAAGAAAATCAGCTGGCAGTTCTTTTTCGATTTGACACTTAAACATTTGCCAGAAAATGTAGCCATACCTGCCAGTCATTTAACCACATCATCAAGGAGAATGTTACCCTGGGCTATGGGTGGTTCCCTAGCTAGCAATTGTAAAGTAATATACAGGAATCTCATTAGTTGAGGTAAAAATCACACATTTGCTTCATTTTGTAGAGTATTACTTTCTCCATTCGTAGATTTTGTAAGAGGGGAGTTAAAATTATTTCATTTTATTTGTTAACCTGGAAGGGCTATTAGTCTCAAAACATGATTATTGTCATTAATTATATTGGCAACAAGTTCACAGTTTTATTTTAATCTGCTTTAATGATTATAATGTGTGAAATAAAATTTTATCTTTATTGGATGTATTATCAGAGTTTTTCATTCATTTTTTTTTCTTTTTTTGAGAAAACTGGAAAGAGAATGAAGCCAAATGTTACTATCTTTATTGACTCCCTGGCTGCTGTTAGAGCACTTTCTGCTGCACCCCTTAGTTGCAAAAATTCCATTTACGATGCTAGATTGTTCTTGACTCTGTTTTAGAAAAAGGATGACACTTTAATCTATAGTGGATCATCAATCCTCAGCCACTATGGCATAATTGGAAATGATGTGGTGGATGGTCTGAGCTGATCAGAGTTGGTTTTGACTTGTTTGCTGCTGAAGATAATCATCCACAGTGCGAACCCTGTGGTGGTCTAGCATTGTCATTCTGTAACAGGAAATCATCACCTATTGCCCCAGCACTTAGTACTTATAAGCATCAAGGGTGCCATCTCTGTAGGCCTGAGCATTCATAGTTCCACATGGAAAGACATGGAGGTCTGTGCATCCACCTAAAGAGATGCCACCCCAAACACAGACACTGCCTCCTCCGGATGCATCTCTTTCACAGATGTTTGATGGATGTTAACCGGTTCCGAGTTCTCTCTAAATCAAATAACATCTACTATAGCTTTGGAGGCTAAACCTGGACTCATCTTCAAAGGAAACGGCCCTCCATTAATCAGCCATCCATTGGGCATGTTGACATGCTGACCTCAAGCATTCCCTTCTATGAAGTGATGTGAGCAGCACACAAGTAGCTGGTCGCCTCACATACAGACCTTCATGAAGCCTTCTACACACAGTTGACGTTGACACCAACCTTCCGATGGCTGCAGCAAAGGAGGATCTGAGTTGAGTCAGGAGCTGCGGTTCTATTCCTTCATGCGCTTAGCAACAAATATTGGTCATTGATGCTCATTGTAGTGGTTGGCTGTCCTTGGCTGAATCTCCTAGATACCCACTCTGTGGTTAGAAATTGTTGCCAAAGTCTATGAACGTCAGAAGGACTCGTATTTAGCCATCAGCTTACTTCTGACTTTTTCCTGCTTCTAGTCTCCCAATAGCTCTCCATCACAGTCTTTCGGTAAATGATACTTGGAGATCAATACTATGAGTTGGTTATCTCAGATTTCTTATTTCAATATCACAGGAAAATTTGATGGCTTACTGTCAACTATGCAATTTTATGCTCTTCGCAGATAACGTATTCCAATTGCATCATCACTAATTTGCATACTGCAGTTTTACTCAGCAACTCTTATTTGGCATCATATTCAAACTTTATATAGATTGGCTTATTTTTGAATGAGTCATCACTATTTTTGTAATTTTTCCTTAGTTTTTGCAAACCTTTGTATACCCTCAAATATGTGGAATGAAATTAATGGTATATTTGTGCTTAAGGAAAACAGGTATTGCATTACTCTAACTGTGTATCTAATACCTTTCACACTTTCTGTAATTAGATTATTAGTAGATTATTGTATTAAAATGCATGTGCCATAATACTACAATGTGAGATATTTGATTTTTTTTTTTTTCTTTTTAAGGAAGGGAGGTTTCTCTTTATTTGGTTTATAGTCTTATTAATTACCAGCTGTATAGATGTAACTAATTTTCTTGTTGACTTTAAATAATTAAGTAGAGTTTTCTTACATAATATGCTGATATGCATCAAACAATTTGCAGAGCATTATTATATGTTTCATTTATTTATTTAATACTCCCCTCCCAAAAAAACATGTTCTTACTGCTTTTGCTAAAGGATAAAAATATAACTAAAAGAAACCCTTATATTCTCTTTAAACAGCTTCCTGTTTTGAATTGCATCATACTACATATCATGTAATTTGGAAAGGAAAACAATAAAAATCCTGTTTTTTTGGGGGGGGATGGGGTAGGATGCTATAGTTGGCAGGAAGCGAGGATCAAAACTTTTAATAATAAAAGTGAAATGTCTGTTGATTAAATTTTTCAGTGCTTATGTTTTTAAAATCTGTCTTTTACTGTGGGAGAGGTACATTAAAATAAAATGTAAATTCTTTACCTTATATTTCACTCCTTTCATGTAGCTTGAACAGTATTATTTTCATATACGTGATGTCAGTTGTAGTGAAGTCATCTTAAATATAAGGAAACTCAAGAAAATTTTCAGGTTTTAGCAACAAATGAAAGGATTGAGAGATGTCAATTTTTTAGGGCTTTTATTATGAATTGCTTAATTTTCTCTATGTATATTTTCCTGAAATATTTCATATTATATCATTATGCTTTATATATATGTTCAATGTCATTAACTTTACACATCCAGAGAGGAAAAATATTTGATATATCTGAAAAATATTTTTTCTCTTGAATTCAATTTTTTTGTAGAGGTATGTAGTCTTAAATTTATCTGTTTTAATGACATGGGACTGTGGTTATTTTAGTTTGTGATTTACTTGTGTTAATTTTATGAAAACTTGGCTCCTTTTTGGGGGGGGTATTGTTTGCATGAGGAATGGAAAAAAAAATAAAATGAATCTTTAGCGTTCAGTGATATGGAAGCAGAAGTATACTTGTGTGTTCATATCATTGTACTTCCCTCACTTAAGAACACATAAAACACATGTAAATGTAATGCTAGTTAATTTGCTGCATTTTCTAAAACTGTTACTCAAAATTAAATGGTATTTTATATTGGCATGAGTAATTTGATGGTAACATTTTTTCTGTCTGCATTTCAGATATTTGTCATTTTTGTATGCATAGATTTTATACAGCATTTGTATTTTGTTGAGCAAATGAGAGAAAAAAATATTAGATATTGATTAGGCATCTATAATAATTTGAGCTATTGTTTAAAGTTTTGCTCATTTTATCTTTCTGCTCTTTTATCTAGGGTTCTGGTGACGTAAAATATCATTTGGGGATGTGTCATGAACGATTAAATAGAGTAACAAACAAAAATATTAAACTTGCGGTAGTTGCTAACCCATCTCACCTGGAAGGTAGGTACATCTGTTATCCACATTTATATATGCTGTTTTTAAAGTAAGGATTTCTTTTTTAAAAAATTGTGTGTGAAATAATTCAATTAATATTTTTCCACTTGAATGGAGTTTGTTAATCCAGATTGTTGCCTAAATGTAAAACATGATATGTAAGAAGTAAAATGCAAAATTAATGTTATGTATATTCATTTTACAGCTGTTGATCCTGTGGTGCAAGGAAAGACTCGCGCTGAACAATTTTACCGTGGTGATACTCAAGGAAAAAAGGTATGTTTAGCCCTTTTCAGGTGATTTTCCCATTCTTTTTCTTCTTTCTTTAATTATGAACTTTGTGACTGATAAATTTGGAATTAAAAAAATAACGTCTGTAGAAATTTTAAAATATTATAAGAATGATTATGTTTTTTGTTTGTTCAAGTAATTAAATTATAAGAAGCAATATTACCCTTTTTGTTTCAAGTAATTAAATTATGAGTAGCACTATGTTAATAGTATCTTTTACATAAATTAATAGTAGTTTGTTTTATATGAATTGATGTAAAAGCTTTAATGAGAAACTTTAATGTTTAATGAAAAGTTCTAGAAAACATGCAAATTAGAAAAAACTTTAAAATTATATTACTGATTTCTAGTATTCTTTAAGTTACTCAAACTTAGAACTTTTATGCTCACTGGGGTTGCTAGGATTACAGAAAAGTTTATATTAGTACTCTGTATAAATTATAATATTTGAGCTAGTATTGAGTCATCTGAAAATTGTTATCGAAATCAAAGCACATTTTTTTCTAAATATAATGTTACTGCTGAAAAGGAGTGGCTTTGATTGAAGCATATGTGTAAATGCAGTCTTATCTGTTCACATTGTGTAATTCTATCATATCTATGGCATGTATATATGTATTCAGTGCAGAGCTAAGATTGAAGGGTATTGTTCTGTTATTGGCGCCAGATATTTCAGATATGACTTAAAGCTGACAATCTGGTAAAAAATTCGAAGCATAAAAATAATTGCGAAATATTTATGGTGCGGTTTAGCTGAAGAAACATTCAAGGTAAAAGTATCGTAACAGATATTCGTACAGTTAAAAATTTTAAATGTAAATTAAGCAACTTACCCAAAGAAATAAGAAAAACAAAATTGGTTAGAGAATTTAGTAAATTAAGATTAATGAAGGCATGAAATTGCATATATCATTTAAAATGTCTGAAAAGATTTACATTTTAGTCTGCTACTGCCACCACATTAACTCAAATAAGAATCTGATTGGTTACGTTCAATTCTGCATTGAAATCTGTTTCGCGCTGTCACATAACTTTTCAAAAGTTTGAGTACGACAACTAATATTGGGATTGATAAAATTATGGTTAACGCAGAAATGTTCAAATCCATATCTTCACATCTCCATTCTGGTACTTCTTTAGAATTGAAGTAGAACTTCATTGAATGGTTTTTTGTGCACTTTCTTCCTGAGTGAGCAATTCCTTGTTCCTAAAGGAATTGTATGGAAGATGCTTCATCATTAAGTAAGTTCCAAATTTTCAACTCTGTGGTGAATAATAAAACCAAAAGTGGCCGTTACATCTTTAGACTTCTTATTCTCGTTCCCAGTTTTGAAATGCATTCTTCTACTTTTTTAAAATCTAAACATTGTTGCAGTTTTAAAAGTAAACATTGGTGACGACTCCGGTCCCGATAACAGGGCAGTACTGAATAAAGAATCTGAGAATTCAGTTTCATAATATTATGAATCTTTCATCGTATAAAAGGAAGAAATACTAGTTAGAGTGCTTGTAAAATTGATGCTGTATACAGACAAAGGGCTGTTTTTGGTGATATGTTTCAAGGGTAGTTTAAAAATTTTAAGCTCAGAAATTTCAGCCTTGAAG
Organism: Stegodyphus mimosarum; assembly: GCA_000611955.2. Lineage (NCBI taxonomy): Eukaryota > Metazoa > Arthropoda > Arachnida > Araneae > Eresidae > Stegodyphus > Stegodyphus mimosarum. The sequence goes on from KK121848.1 coordinate 97,217, forward strand.
ATGAAGCTGGCTCTTGAAGAGTACACTCTGTAAACAAGGACCTATTAAAAGATGCTGTTTGTGAAACTCTATGTTATACAGTGCAGGAACTACCAGATAGACTAAATGCTCCAAAAAGTATAGTATATTGTCATGTGAAGAGGATCACTTCAAAGTATGGCTACCCCCACGCTTTAACGAAGCTGAATATGCGTGTTCGAATTTTGTTTCTCGTTCAAATTTTGGCTTGTGATTCTTTGCTGAAATACAAGTAAAATAAAGAAGCCTTTTTTTTTTTAAATCGCTCATTGCTAGAGATGAGAAATGGATATTTTGCAATAATTCTGCCAAATAATCCTTTAGTAACAGGAAGATGGGGGCCACGTCCCCAGAAAGTAATGCTATATGTATGGCAACTAAAAAGAAATTGTGTATTATGAATTGTTTTCACCAACTTGGACAATAAATTCAGAAAAACACCTTCCAAATGCCAATTTTGATAGGAGAAATTGAAGCAAAGCACCTGGAACTGATCAGTCATCTAGGTATTATCTTCTGTCATCACAATACCTGGCTCCACGTTTCAATGACTGTGAGACAAAATATGTCTGAGATGTTTTGCTTCATTTCCCATATTCATCAGGCCTTTCTTCCTCAGATTTTCATCGCTTCAGGTCACTTCAAAATTCTCTGAACATACTGGTATTCACATCTTTGGAGACTGTCAAACATCACCTCAGTAACTTCTTTACAAATAAACATAATGATTTTTTTTAAAAAGAATTTTCCAGTTGCAAAAAATCATAAAGCGAAATAGTGTTTATGTGATTCATTGAAGTTTTCGTATGGTTTTGTGTACTTTATTTATATTTGTGATAATAATTAAAAAAAAAAAGAACTTTCAGGATGACCCAATGTGTTTTTAATTTTATATTAAATGAAATAATTTCAAATTTAATACAAATCTTATGAACCATTTAAATTTTTCCTCATCATTTAGGTGATGAGTATCTTGCTTCATGGTGATGCTGCTTTCTCAGGTCAAGGTGTTGTGTATGAAACTTTCCATTTAAGTGATTTGCCAGATTATTCTACTCATGGTACTATTCATATTGTTGTGAATAATCAGGTAAGTGGCCAAATTAAAATGGAGAGTAGGAGAAGTTAAAAAAAAATGTGCTAATAGTCATAAAATAATTTGCTGTAAATGTTTTGTTGTATTCATTTGTTTATACAAGTAAAATTCCCATATTACCACCTGCATAGTTTTCTTTAAATGGTTATCTCTTAGTTCTTTAATCTCAAGTTCCAGGTTAACTTCATTGAAGATTATCTGTGCTATAGGTCAATGATTCTCAACCTTTTGACTAATGCATGCTATGTTAACAAACACTGAAAAACTTTAGTACCACCACTACATTTTACAGCGATTATTTTTCAATTTCTCAATAGAAGTATTTAAAAAAATATATATATATATGTATTTTGCCATTTGCACAACATATTGGCTATTTGAATTAAATATGCGCACATAAGAAAAGTATTAGATTAAAAATTGGTTACCATTTTAATTATCAAAATTTCAGTTGTAATACTTTAATTCTAAAATTTAGCCTGAAATTTCGGCCTGTTTAAGAGAGATCTGTTTATGTCTGGTCTTATTTAACTTAGTTTTAACCATAAATTAGGATCCACTTTAAATTTTGTTCTATATTTATTTTTCAAATATAACATGGAAGAAAATCCTCATTCACAGAAATAGGTTGTGCAAAAAGGCAATGAAAATTCTTTTTTACGGTTCAGCCAAAAGTTGTTAAATTTTCTTTTTCATAATCCTTGGGAAAATACATGTTGAAATTATTTATTAATGGAAAACAATGATTTTTAATGCCAGATGCAAATTCTTCTTTTATTTTCAAGTAGAAAGCTTTCTAAAATGATAAAAAGCTTAAAATATTATTTTCTAATTCTTTGATTATTAGCTTGAGTCTTTTTATGATTGCATTTATTTTATCTCTAATGGTAAGCAAATTAACACTTACACTAAACAAGTCAACTAACTAAACATTTCTGCAATTCAAATTTTGAATCACAGAATGAAAATTTGAATTTCTGATCAAAGTTCAAAAAGACGATTTAAAACTTTGTCTTTGAATAACCACCTTACTTCGGAATGTAATAAAAGCATTTCATCTTCACTGCGGACTTCTTGGCATAAAATTGTACATATTATTGAATTTAAAGTTCAGCTTTTAATAAAATTAACAATTTTCATAACTTGATTCATAATGATTTTCAGGTTTTGGGGCTACTAAAGCTTCATGATGAATGGAGCAGTGAGTAAATTTAGTTTCAGGTGCGACTTTCTTTATTTCAGAAATAGCACTAGAATACTTTCCTGTTAAGCCCGAACTTCGTCACTGCATACGGCAATGCATTTATTCCAAGGAATGTTGTTCTCGGACATAAAATTGTCAATTACTTTGAAATTTCATTTGCAGTTGCTCTGTCACGAAGAGATTCACAAAATAAATACTCTGTGGCAATTGGTTTATCTTCTTTGACACATATGTAAACTAATAATCTAGTTCATTATATTGGTACTTTCATCCAATTACAATGTGACATACTCACTGTGTTTTATTTTTTGTGTGCAAGTGTCTCTTGCCATTTCATGAATTCGTTGATTTACTGTATCATTTAATAATGGAATACTGTTAAGTTCATTAACCGCTTTTTTGTTGAATAATGTTAAACCAATATTTTTAGCTGCTGGTAATATAAGGTTTTCTCCAGTAGTATGAGCCTGCTCAGTCTTGGTTATTCTTAGGCTTACTAGGTAACTAGCTTCCAAAGCTTTTTCACTTGAAGTAGCACAATTTTTCATTACTTGTTTACTATTTATGAACTCTGATAATTTCCTCTTAAAATATTCTTCAGATTTATCCTTTAAATTGGCATGCTTAGATTCAAAATGCCATTCAAGAAAACGTGGCTTCATACTTTGATAGGATAATAGTTCACTGAAAAAAAAAAGGGGGGGACCGAGGGTCCATTTCATCTCCAAGTAAACCCAAATGATACTTGCATTATATTTTGTATAAATAATTTTTCTTTTCAGCATTCTTAGTGTTAGTAGATTGTCCTGCATCCATCGGCTGCAAAATGTCACTTTTTCACTATGTCAATCCTAGCCATTTTTCGATTTTGAAAATCTAGGTTTGTTAGTCCAAAGAGATAATTTGCTCGGAAGGACTATTGATTTTGTTTTGGCATTTTGCTTTCTTTCACTATAAATGTCTATTCACTTTTCAAATTGTTGAAGAATATTATATTTAATAAATAAAGGTAACACACAAAACATTTTTTTTTTTTTTTAAAGGCCCTCTTTAAGCCACTACACCACGAAGACATGCGAAGAAGGTGGGAGAAATACCTTATGTACTCTCCCTTTTAAAGGGCGACTGGGGTTCAGGGGACCCAGTCGCCAAATCTCGGTGGTAGAGAATCATCTTCCACCACCTTTTTTAGTTCAAATGCCAGTTAGTGACATTAGGCCTTTTTTTTTTTTTTTTTTTATTTTTTGAAAGCAGGAGACTGAAGAAATGAGCAATGCCTTCGCCGGAAATCGAACCACAGACCTCTCGGTTATGCGTCAAGCATACTGACCACTAAACCACAAAGGCATGCAAAGAAGACGGGAGAAATACCTTATAAAGTTGCTCCCTCCTCAATAAAAAAGATGCGATGCTGATATGTGCTGGTCTAAAGTTGACAATGAAGGAAAGAAGGAAATTCTACTCTTCCTTAACCCTTCCCCAAAAAGAACATTAGCAAAGCAAAGAAAATGCATCAGTCTAAAAAATTTGGAAGAATTTTAAGGCTGCCACAATATTTGTTGAAAAGCAAAACCGTGGGCTGTATGTTGGCAGTGTATCAGTGAAATGTCCAAGTACAAAAAAATAAATAAATCTTATCGTAAAATATACATCGTGATAATAGCAATTTTTGCAATTCCTATTATAATTTTTTACATTTAAGTATGCAGCTTTACATGTATGCATCATATCAGCTGTTTTACAATAAATTTATTGTAGATTGCTTAATTAAAGTAAGTTCATTCAACTTGTGCTGATGTGCCATTTATATATCAAAAAGAGAGTTTTTCTTTGAACCATGTTAGGAAAGCTCAATTCACATTATGAGGGGAGGGATTACTGTTTCGGACACTTTTCCCCTTAAGTACAAACTGGTGCAATTTTATAGAAAGGGCAATATTATCTCCAAACAGGTGAACTATTTTTGCTCATGTATTGAAGTTCTTCATGGTGTATTTACTGCTTCATTAAAATAGCGTCATAAGATTTTTCTGTTTATAGTGTGATAAATTAAGTTCACTGCAATTTAAGAAGTATTCAGTTTAGTGTTTGGAATATCAAATTGTTATATTTGGTGTTTGGTATTAAAAGAATCTTGTAATACATATAAATATCTGTGTATGTATGTGCTTATAGTAAAAAGCATGTTAATATATTTTCATTATTATATCTTCTATCCTCAAAGAGAATTGTTTGACATAAAGTTGTTTTCTTTATTTGTTGTCCATAGTTGTATGTTTGTATTGTCTTTAGATTGGATTTACTACAGATCCTCGAAGATCAAGATCTTCACCATATTGTACTGATGTAGCAAGAGTTGTAAATGCTCCAATTTTCCACGTTAATGCCGATGATCCGGAAGCAGTAGTTCATGTCTCAAATGTGGCTGCTGAATATCGTGCAAAGTTTGGAAAGGATGTTGTAGTTGATTTGGTGTGTTTTGTTGTAATGAACTTGAATAAAACCTTTTTCTTTTGGGTAGTTCTTCCTTCTCATATTTTAAAGTACTAAAAGTTTTGTTTAATAGCTCTAAAAGCTATCAAAATTTAAATTTATTGGAAAGCCATAAATGATATGAAATAAATAAGGCTAAAAATTAACACTTAGCTGTTAGATGCGAGACTTCTTTAAGGATTAAAAAAAAAAAGGTAGATTGTATTTTTGGCACTATAAATATGTGTATTTATGTTGAACTTTTTATATATTTATAGTACTTTAGTATTTATTTTCTTATTTAATAATATTTGCCATGTTTTTTGTTTCTGAGAAGAAAGACTAACACGCCAACTATTAACTGTCTTTTCTTGTGTAATTATGCAATGTAGTAAGATAGTAAAATTTTAAATTAATGCATTCAATTACTTATTCATTGTAAAAGGATTCATATTACCAGTAAAAATTCACTTATTGATAAATCAACATATTTTTTCTTATGTGTAGTTTTTTTTTTTTTTTTTTATTTTTTTTTTTTTTTTTTGTGTGTGTGTATCTGTTAATAATGAAGTGCTTTGAAAATTGTGCAAATCTGTGTTTATCAAAGTGTTTCAAATTGTTTAATTTCAACTTTTTTATTTCAAATTGTTGAACTTCTGATATTTCATGAAATAACAGTGAAGATCCTCATATGCAGTATCATTCAAATTGTATTTAGTTTTATAAATGTTCTACAAGGTGTATCTGAAAGGTTCGGTGAATGGTCTCAGAAAATAAAGGAAACAAGAATTCCAAATAAAATATCTTTACTGCCCTTCAAAGTAATCATCATTAGCTACAACACTTTTGACATCGACTGTAAACTGTCAGCAAATGATTCAAAGCTCTGTGGTCATGCATTGTTGGATAACTACAACATCTGCGAAGCGTAACCTTTCAGGGCTAATAGTTGAGGAAAGCAAAAGAAGTCTGCTGGTGTCAAATCTGCTGAATAAGGAGGGCGTTGAAGAACAGAAAATTGAGCACGTGGATTACAGTGGGCTGATGGCATTGTCATGGAGGAAATTCCACTGTTGGTTCTGGTACAGTTCTGGCTGAACCTGCAGCAGCCATTTTAAAACTTCCTTGTGAACTTCTACATCGACACTTTGACCCTTGGATAGAAATTCATGATTGATCAAGCCCTTGTTGTCGAAAAAGGTGTCAACATTGTCTTAATTTTGTCAGCTTATGTTTTTTGGGAGGTGGGGAAATTTATGAACACCATGCCGCTGACTGTTGCTTGGTCTCCGTATTGTATTGGTAGTACCAGGTCTCATCTCCTGTAATGTTGGTTTAAAAAGACTTGGATTTTGGTCAGGCAGGCCGATGAAATCTCCAGATATTTCCATCCAACTTTGCTTCTGCTCATCTGTCAGCGTGTGTAGTACAAATTGAGCACAATTCTTCCACTTTTTCAAATGTTCGTGAACAGTACTGCTTATAGTGTCTTTGCTTTGTCTTCAACTTTTCTTTATCATTCTCGAAGACAGTCATCTGAAAGCATTCATTGCACTCATTCAATGTAGTCTGGGATTGTGCCTGTTAGGAGTTAACCTGAACAAGGCCCATCCTCAACACTTTCCTTTCCATCTCTGAAGGATTTAAACCACTGAAACACAGACTTTTTACTTACTGCTTCAACACTGTGCATTTGTATTAACATTCCATTAGTCTCTATTGTCATTTTGTCTAATTTGAAGCAAAACTTCATGCTAATGCATCACTTCATTTTGCAATGACCCAAATTCTCACACTGATTCTGTTAAGCTTGGTCATAGTGTGTTCCACTGCTTCACCTTGGTGATTTGCATAATAGGAGCTGCTTGTTGATATATCTTTCAGTGCATATGCGTTGGCACCACATCCTAACCAGCGTGATATTTAATAACTTTTCAGATGGACCTTGTATATTTTATTGCTATGCTTATGAAAGTTAATGTCAAACACTTTTTAGCAGTTTTTATAAATGTTAAAGCATTATATACTTGAGACCAAAAGAATGACAGTTATTTCATGAAGGACTTTAGTATGTGTGCTTGATGGATAAGGATTTATGCAGTTTTTATTCCTTGGTCTTTAATTTGATTCTTAATTATATTACTTTAATCATGTTTTCAGGTTTGTTATCGTCGAAATGGTCACAATGAAATAGATGAGCCGATGTTTACACAGCCATTGATGTACACAAAAATCAGAAAGCAGCTTCCAGTTCTTGAATTATATAGCAGGTATCTTGTTGAACAGGGTATGGTCACTGAGAAAGAAATTGAGGTGAGTTGTTCAGTATTTTAATGAATTTATCATTAACTTTTGGTGCATTTGCAGTTGAAAGAGCGTAAGTCATGTATTTTTGCAATGTTATGATTGTTGCATCAACTCCTGAATACTGTATTCAACAATATAATGTAGCTAATGTTTTGGTTATTGAATTCATTCAAGATGCCTTTTTTATTTTGTTTATATTAAACAGAACATTTAGAAAATTTTTATGTATGATCAAAATTTGTTATCCTTTTATTCTCAATTCTCAATTTCTCAATTCTTTTATTCTCAATCCTTTTATTCTCAATTTATATGCCATCTAGGTAAATTTAGAGGGGGGGGGGAATTGGGAAACCTGTTAATCAGAATACTAATTTTTTTCCCAAGTTCCTTTAGTAGTTAATTTTAGTTTCATTCTCAATAGAGACCACATCACCATTTGGACAAAGTTCAAGTCTTCCTTATTTTTCACATAATTCATCATAAAAGACGCAATGTTTTGGGCTTTCTGGCTATTTTGTTACTTCAAACAACATAAAAAAGCATATGAATTTTCAGACAGGGAAACCTACGGTATATTTATTGGCATATCTTGTTGATTGGCAAAAGCAATATTATAATCATTCATCCACTCTGCCTTTTTTTAAATGATGACTTAAATTTATGCCCAATTGAAATATTATACCATCATCTTTATTTTTCATTTGTGTAAATATGTCAGCATCAGCAAGCATTTACTGATATGAACGTTGTCATTCACTTTGCCTGTTAGAGTTCGAGTAAAGCCAGAATGAGGAGTGTGTTCTACCTGGGTAGTTTCATTTCAGAGTTTCTGTATGGTATGAATTTCACTTTACCTGAAGTATTTTTTGTAAAACCTACCATTTTGATTCTTGGTGGTGTTGCGAAATGCAAGTTTTCTGTCTTCCCCCTATGCATTATGAACTGCTGTGTGCAAAACACTGAATTTCTTCACCAGCTTTCAAGGTATGCCCCGACCTTGTTTTCAGTCATTTTCAAAAGTTTTTTTGCCTTGGAATTTCAAAAAGTGAATATTAACCCTCACTTTTTTTTAAACTTTATGGATACATGGTACACTTCCTTTACATTCATGTATGACTGTTTATTAATTTAGTTAATGGTCAAAAATATAATTTTTTAACTTAGCAGCCCATAAAGGGTAATTATTTCAGTTTTTAACTTTATATGCCATCTAGGTAAATTTAGAGGGGGGGGGAATTGGGAAACCTGTTAATCAGAATACTAATTTTTTTCCCAAGTTCCTTTAGTAGTTAATTACATTTTGCAACTATTTAAAGCAAAATCCACTGCACTTTAAAGAAAATGTATTTATAAAACAAAACAGAAAATTTCAAAAATTTAGTTTGATATTACATTCAAATTTGCTTAATTGAGTGTAGTAGTAATATTTGAATTGAGTATTAAGATTGAATGCTTATGTACGTCAGTAATGCATACTGATAAAGGAAATTTATTTAGTGAAGAGGGGGAACTATGTAGTTTACGTCCCCCTCCACCTGCATTGTAACTTTGGTTCCTGTTGTAAAACAGTGTTCAGTAGCAGTACCGAGAAAAAATTTTTTTCAAATGTTAATGTTTTTTCTATTGACTTAATTCGATGGATTTTAATTTTTGTGAACTTTTCTTCAGGAAGAGGAAGCACGGTATGAAGCTATACTTCAAGAAGCATACAATAATGCTGAGAAGGATATCAGAATGTACAATACTGATTGGCTAGATTCACCTTGGAAAGGTAATATAATGCTGAATTAGCAGTTTCAGTATTGCCTTAATTTCAGAAATACTTCAAGTTTTATAATATTAAATAAAATGTATAGTTAGTTAATATGAAATCAAAAATGGACATGATTCTATATACCAGAAAATGCTAAGTTTGTAGAGAAAAATAAATGTATGATTTGAAATTAGAGGGAATTTAAGCATTATTAATGTGCAGAAAGATGCTTTCTGGCTTGTTTATCTGTTGGACCTGACGAGTTTTGTCTTGAGACTATGAATTTTTTTTTAATCCCAAAGAGTGTTAGCCCAGGAGGGCTATTGATTTCATTTTGGCATTTTGCATCAAGTCACTATAAACGGCATTGTTTCCAGCAAATGTAGAGCTCTGCACTGTATTTAGAGAAATTAAATAATGAAAAATCTGCATTAATGTATATATGTTTCTAGCATTGTGATAAAACAATAATAACTAGAGCCATCAAATTTTGAATAACATAACCCTCCACTTGAATGTGCCAATCTGGAAGCCCTAATTTGTAATTTTGTTTTATTATCTAGTTAATATTTTGTAAAACTCTTAATGAATTTTTGATTAACAAACTCAGTGCTTGCAAAACAAGCAATGGCAACACTGTACGAAAAAAAACATTTTTATTTCCAGCGCAATTCTGTGTATCGGAAATTCTACGCATATGCTCTTTTTAAATTATTTTGTGATACTGCTGTTGAATTGAATTTTATGGTTTAATTGTGAAGAACATGGTATTTAATAAATAAAGGTGACACACAAAATGTTAAAAAAAAAAAGCCTCTTTGGGTGTAATATAAAATCTGAAAACTTTCAGATTTAAAAAGCATTTTTTTTTGCCTATTTTGTTTGCCATTTGTGCTATTTTTAGTAATCGCACACAATAATTTGGGAGAGATTTACAAGGAACCAATGAATACTATTTAAATTAATGTCCATATTAAGCTTATTTTATGTAAAAGTTATATGTATTGTATAATGCTTGCTTTTTTAAAATATGATGTGTTATGTATTATCAGGCTGTAATTTTAATATGCATTAATTAGCAGTATGTTTACATAATTGTAATTCATTTTTTGATGTTCCTTTTAAGTAAAATTCTTGTCATACTTTAAAGGTTTCTTTGTAAACAAAAGTCCTCATAAATGTGATCCTACTGGTGTGGATGAAGGTATTTTGCATCATATTGGTGTTGCATTCAGTTCCCCACCACCTGGAAATTTCAAAACACATCCCGGTATTAAGAGAATTCTCAAGTCTCGAATGGAAATGGTCGACAACCGTGTTGTGGATTGGGCCCTGGCTGAAGCATTAGCTTTTGGATCTTTGTTGAAAGATGGTATCCATGTTAGGCTTAGTGGTCAGGATGTTGAACGTGGTACATTCAGGTAAAGCCTGTTATTGCAACTTATGTGACAAATTTTAATTTGAATGATATTGACCATGAAATATATCCCACTGTTCTAATCATTGCCAAAACTCATAGAAGTAAGGGCAAGTATCAGATTAATGTAGAAAATGTGGCATTATTGGTGATGAAAATTCAGAGTGTCAGATTCCCACAGAACATATATTGTTCTGCAGTTGTTCTCATAGATAAAGCTAAAATATATTACTGAGTACTTGATTCTCAATTCACTGCAGAAAACAGATTTGAATTGGCTCATGATTATTACTAAACTTGTATGGTTTTACTGAAGAATGTAGCTGAGAGGGAAGGGAGGTGCAGTAAATTCTAACACAGAATATCTTAGCTTTTGTTGTTTACAAAACTGCAGTAATTGTTTATGTATCATTTGATACATTAAAGCAAAGTAAACTAAATTAAGCAGTAAATACATAGAAAACCATAATAAAAAAAATCAGTTACCATAATAAAAAAAATCAGTTATTTAATATAAATAAGAAAAATGTATGCTAATATGAACTATTTAACAAATTTTTACTTTGTTAAATTTACTGTTAGTTTATAAAAATCTATATTTATGGACAGCGTATGTTGTATTTCTAAGAAATATTGACAAGATTATTTTTCTGTTTGTTTTCGCTGTTGTTTTTAATAAAGAAGCAAGATTCATGCCTTTGATCCATTTTGCGGCCTTCCCTAAACATTTCACAGCAGGGTATTAATTAAATGTCAGTAAATAGTGAGTATGTACTACAGAATGTTAAAGCCTAGCAAATCCTTACTTTAAAACAATTTACTATTAAATGTCTTTACAAAGTTAGATTCTGAACCATGAAATTTGTAAATATACTGCATCATGAATTGAAAGTATTGGCAAGTAATATGAAATGTAAAATGAGAAAATGGAGTGTCACAGAAAAAATATAATCTCAAACACAAATTCAGTTATTATGCCTCTTTTGTACAATGACTGAGTGATAAACATGACCTTGATTTTATATATTTTTTTAAATATCTACTTGAATCAGATTTATATGTGTTCTTCATTCCAGATACTCTTATATTTTCATTGATTTTAGTTTTATATGCAGAGAAATTAATTCAGTTAAAATATTTTAAGCAGGGCAAAGATTATTAAGACATACTTTGAGGCACTCAGAAACCAATAAAACGTATAATTAGGGGATATGATATAATTCAGTTAGAATATTTTAAGCAGGGCAAAGATTATTAAGACATATTTTGAGACACTCAGAAACCATTAAATCTTATGATTAGGGAATATGATATTCAAGGTATTAGAAACGCAATATGCAAATCTGATTACTGATTAAGTTTTGAATCTTTTTTGGAATAAAATGGAATTAAATAAGTAAGTAAGTAAACTAATCATTTATGTTACATAATTCTAAATAAATGGGTGAAATATATCATTTGTAAAATTAATCATTTATGTTTAAAAGCTATTTGTAATACTGTGTTCTCACTCAAAAATTAACTAGGCAATGTTTAATCTTTATTGAAAAATCTTATTATGAATCTAAATCTATACAGCAGCACATTAACAGTATATACTTCTTTTCAGTTACTATCTTGAAAGCTACTTTGCGTATAAACCCTGTTTTGGTTTAAAATGTAAGAAAATTAATTTGTGCACTGTATTTTTTCCTATGCTGGTTAATTATTTTTCTTTTGGAAATGTGTTTAAATTTGGTTTTAATAATTTTTTAAACTAGCAAAGTTAAAATATGAAAATTTTGCATCTGATTGTTTAAACTTTTTATTTTTAAAAATAAGTACTACCATTATATATATTTGGTATTCTGAGTAATTTTTTCTTGTAGAAACTGAAAACCTGTTTAAGGAAATTAAAAAATTGGTCATCATCATCGTCTTTTCTTTTCTTACTTTCTGTTTTTTTTTTTGGGGGGGGGAGTTACATTTATGGGTGTATGTATTTTAAATGTCTATAAATAAATCCAATATTACCTTTGTGCTTTAAATTTTGAAAAAAGAGAGGGAGAGAAGCTTTTTTATATTCAGTTAGTACATTTTTACATGGTTTTGAAAAAACAGATTTAATATGATTTTATTATTACATATGTTTTGTAGTCTGTCTGTTTGTTTTATATTCAAATTCACTATCAGATGATCAGATGAATAAATGCTAATAGTATATATGTTTATGATATTTATCTTAGCTAAGTCAGTTGTGTCAGAATTTAAGTATATGTATTCATTTGCACATACTTTATTTTGTGTTGTTCATGTAGCCATCGTCATCATGTACTCCATCATCAAACTATTGACAAAACCACCTATAGACCTTTGTGTCATTTATGGCCTGACCAAGCTCCTTATACTGTATGCAATAGTTCACTTTCTGAATATGCTGTCTTAGGTAAGCTGCAAGCTAAAATTTCAGTTATGGTCCCTGAATATCAATTAATTTTATCAATTAATATTTACTAAAGGAATTGAGTAAAAAACATTTTCTTGTTCACTAATGTCTAAGTCATTGCATAGATAATTTTCTCTGTATATTTTATAGATGATTGATTCTTTTTTTTTTTTTTTTTTTTTTTTTTTTTTTTTTTTAAAAATATTTTCTAAGGTATTTGTTTTTGTAGTAGCCTTGGTGAAAGAAAACAGCATTGGTGCCATTTGGCCTTAAAAAAATGATCCCCCCCTAAATGTTGTAAACATCCTTGAAAAAAATTGACTATGGTAAACGAAAAATTGGCAGTTTATTCAAAATCTATAAAAAACAAGTTATTAAATGCATGCGTATATAGAAGGCATTTAATATGAATTTGTATTTATTACCATATACAATTTTGCCCACTATTTATTTAAATTAACATAATTCAACAGAATTTATTTAATATATACATTTATTATCATATTTACTACAGTTATATAAGCAATTTAGTTTAATTAACAACATATATAAGCATGCTGTAAATTCTATTTATTATTTTATTTAATATAATTTTGTTAGCAGTTGATTTAGAATATACATATGTGATAGTTTAATGCACACTGCTTAATCAGTCGTAATGGCTGATTGTAAAGGCAAGAAGACGATATTGACAAAACTGAGTTTGAAGAATCACAATCTTTATTTTTATGCACAGCAAATCATTTTTTATAGACAAGATATTTCTTAATCATAGTTAAATACAGTAATTTTTATGTACATGGGTTTTAAGTAAAGAAAAAAGGAAGACAATTGAGCATAGCAGTGCAGAGTTTTTTGCAGGGCATGAGAAGCAAAGAATGACATAATTGCTCACGAAGCCGTATTTATACCAGGCAGGTGCATATGTACAGCTAAGCTGTTATTGGTTAATTTTAGGTTTTAGTTCTCTTTGCAAGCAATGTTATTTAAGCATTATATGATTTTAGAAAGATCCTCGAATTTGAGAGAAAAGCTTAATTTAAGAGGATAACATAGAATTTAGAATACTCAATTTTGAGGTTGCTAGTTATTTCATAGCATAGCCATCGTATTTTATTATATCTTAGGATATCCCCCTCCCTCAAAAGAAAGGTTGGGAGAAAAAAGCATTAGTGTATTAGTGAAGCAAGAGAAAGTTTGTCATATGAGAAAAGATATGAGGAAGCATCAAAGACATAGCCTGCGTGTTTTACTATACTTCATCATTGTTCATGAACTTTCTCATATGTAGATTATGAAATACTTGACATACAATTTACAACTGTTACAACGGCAATATAATCTCTTAAAGGAAACTGAATAATAAATTAACACAAATATAATTTTTGAAAGTCCTCAAGTTCTTGGAAAAATGTCAAATGAAAAGTTTTGTAAACTTTCTTGACGAAAATAGTTCCACAAAGAGGTGTCTTACAAGAGTACTCATATTTCTCCATGTCTTCAAAGGCTGTGTAGAAATCTTGTTTGTGTTTTTTCATTTTTATATCTAAAGGCTCTTGGTTCTTTATTTTCATTTGCTTTGCCTCAGCCTTCAATATTATCCAAATATTTCTCAAAATCTAGTTCATCACTGAAAGAGGCTGATAGAGACTCAGCTGCAATGTCTGCAGTTTGACTGTCCTAATTTTAATGCTTCAATTGTTCTGAGAAATATTTCATTCTTAGTGAAAGTTCATAGATAGCTTTCTTTGCCTTTTAAATTTGTTCATCATCCAATAAGCCCTCCATTTCAGAAAGAACAAACATCGCATTCTTCCATTCTTGCATCCTGTTAATTCTTCAGATTGTATTTTGTGGCTATGTACAGTGTAGAAAGAAGAGTTTCCAGTTCTTGAAGATCATTCTACAGTCTTTCTGTTAGTGAAACATTAGGGTTCTCGACATCTTTTTAAAATTTCTTAATTCTAACAACCTCTATATCATCAAATAATGTAATTCCCCATCGCATTGCTTGATTAATAATTGCTCCTTTTCATGCTCACTACCTAAGAATATCATCAATTTTGGGAGTTCTTTTTGCTATTGTGGCTTACCTAAATTTACCAATGAGATTTGTAACTAAATGAATCAGTTTAATCAATATTAGCAAATGTCACATCCATTCTCCTCCCTTATATTTATTTATTAATATGTCATTAAAATAGAAGACAACTATTTCTTAATGTATATAGTCCATAAAAAATAACTCAGTTTGTCATTAATTATTTTTTTCCCATTCACTTTAATTTCATTTCAAATTCAAACTGTCCAACAAAAACTGGAGTCTTGAGTCAATGTGCTTTTTTCAACTCCCAGCTCTGACTCCTTTTCCTCCCAAATCTTCCTAACTCCAATTCCGACTCCATATCCCTGGGTGTAGTCAGGACAGCTCCAAAAACGCATTTATGGTCGTCGAAAAACTACGACAAACACGCTGAAACAATCAGCAACACAGGTTTCAGGCTATCAGATTATAA
Organism: Stegodyphus mimosarum; assembly: GCA_000611955.2. NCBI lineage: Eukaryota > Metazoa > Arthropoda > Arachnida > Araneae > Eresidae > Stegodyphus > Stegodyphus mimosarum. The sequence continues at coordinate 112,425 of KK121848.1, forward strand.
CGGTGAAGACAGCTTCATGGCAAAGCACCAGAGTACAGATCCCAACTTGGTTCGGTCATTCCTGGAACTCTAAGTACTCTCGAGACCTTCCACGGTGCAACTAGTGTACAGCTCCCGATTCGTTTAGATCGTTTGTGGAGCTAATACACTCAAGATAAAACTCGACAAGGCATTAACTCATGATCAACTCAATAGACAAGACACTTGACTAACTGACTCCACATGCAGGCAGGGTTTATATAGCTTTTGAACTGCCTTCGAGAACATTTTGGTCCAAACCAGTAAGAATTTGTTCTAGAAAGTTCTTAATCCATCTATGGCATATCATCTATTTTGTCACCAAATGGACAATTTCTTGCCAAATATGGTTACCCTGCTTTCCCTTGCTATTTTCTGGCAACCCTAAACCCACTTTAGAGCGGCTGGACACTTCATAACAATATAGATACAACCCACATCACATTTGTTTTTAGCAAATATATGATTGTAGTTACTTAGCAGTTGTTGCAATTGATCATCAGCAATTTCAGTATTTTCAGCATAATTATCAAATTTCTTAGTACTTATGCTATTTTACACACAAAATTATTTTGAAAAAGTTTATCTAACTGAATACCTTTGTTATACGTTTAAACTGATATACTTCATAATTATTAAAATTCAATTGCAATTTGAATAAAGAAATACAAGATAATGATGATAAGAAATATTTCAGACTAGAAATCACAACGTAAAATATTATACTATTAGTTAGGTCTACCTATTTTACATGATATTTTAATTATTTTGATTACTAATAGACATCCTGACATAGATGCCAGATTTGTTTTGTGGTTATCCTCAATAATTTCACGTTGTGCTTTAATACAATTTACAGTATTTTGAGAGATTGCGTTAATCTGTGATCCTGTATCAATTATGGTGGGTAAATTTTGCTTACCAATTTGAAAATTTACTTTAAAATACTTTTTCTTTTTAGGTACAGTTTTTTGAGAAGATGCATTATGATAATTTAAAGAAGGAAATGGCTGATAGGAATACACAGTTGTTTGCGGCCGGATATTCTTCCAGGCCTGAGTTTGAATTCCATACTGTCTAGGGCAGAATGGCCTTGGAGTAGGATATCTAGCGTGATAAAAAATTTTGTTGAAAATGTTGCCTGGGAATTGGAAATTTTGGTGTGTTACTTATATTCTGCAATTCTCCCAGTGAACTGGAAGTAGGAGATAACTTATGAGCTATTGCAATCGACTTCTGCAGTGAGTTAACATCTGTACAGTTAATAGTGTTTTTTGTTGTTCTGGAAGTCCTTGATTTAGAGCTTCAATTAGAATTTTATCATTTAGTTTTAAACTTGATCTAAATCTCAATTTTCTATCGGAAATATTTATCAATATCATGAAACTTAAAATAAGTGATAGTCACAGAATCATTAAATGTGACAGCTTCAGCACTTGAAAAATAAGTGAGAAATTTATCTTTATTAAGAATTTGCCAATCCAGATTTACACATTCATACACACAGAACATTAGGGCTTCAACCCTTAAACATTCTGGAAATACTAATGGGTTCTCTTTATGACCAATATTTTTCCTTGCATATTTTTTCAAACAATAAAGAGTATTTATCTATTAAAAAACCAGATTGTTGACCATCAAACATGGCACATTGAAATTTGCCCATGTTTATGGTAGCAATTTCAGTTTTTGCTGATTTAGCTTGTGACTTTGTTTGCATGGTTAATTTTTTACTTTTTGCCGAAACACTAAAACACACCGCTAACTTTCTGAATAATTTGCAGAATGAAGAACTGAAAGACACTTTTAAAAAACTTCATTGAAAACACACTTCGAAAAAAAATTGAAGCACCATGTTTGAATACTCGATGATATATGCAAGCACACAACTAGAAATCTTCAGCAGATGCCATCACTAGAATTTTTTTCACTCCACATGTTAGACGAATTCTTTATGTGACCTTGACACACTTTAGTGAAGATGTAGAAAAAACACCACTCCATTCAGTAGATATGTGCAGTTAATCACTTTATTTATTTATTCTTTTTCCGCAGTCACTTAATCCTCACAATCCATTGGTAGCCTTCCATAGCAAGAATATCCTGTGCAACTTCTTGTAAATTGTAATATTTTAATGTATGCTGCTTAAACACTCGTAATGGCTCAGTGTAAAGGCAAGAAGACAATGTTGACAAAACTGAGTAGTTTGAAGAATGAATCACAATCTTTATTTTTATGCATAGCAAAGTTCTTTTCTTTTTTTTTCTTTTTTTTTTTTTTTTAAGACAAGCTACTTTTCGATCATAGTTAAATACAATAATTTTATGTACACGTGTTTTAGGTAAAGGACAAAGGAGGACAATAGAACATACAGCACTTAGGTTTTTGCACGGCATCAGAAGTTAAGAGAAAGAATGACTTTGAATGAAAAAGAATGCTTGTGAAGTAGTATTTATACTAGGCAGGTGCATATGTACAGCTAAGCTGCGATTGGTTAATTTTAGATTTTAGTTCACTTTGTAAGCAGTGTTATGCAAGCATTATATGATTTTGGAAAGATCTCAAATTTTAGAGAAAAATGAACTTAAGGGGAGAACATAAAATTTAGAATGGTCAATTTTAAGATTGCCAGTTATTTCTTAGCATAGCCATATATTGGAAAATTAATGTGCACTTTCCACTTTCTGTTAGCCACAATTTAACAATTGCTGTTCTAAATAATACTTGAAACATCAACTGTAGCTTCTTTTTCTATTGATGGAAGATTAAAAGTAGTAAGCATAATGAGTATTTTTACAGTGAAAAATTGCTGTATTAATACAGTGCAATTACAAAGAACAGATTGTTGACTGATTGTTTCTAGCACATGCATAGATTGCTAACTGTTTGTTTCTTACACATGCAGAGATCAGTAATTGCTTGTTGTCACCAATGCAAAAATGTGACAAATTCACTTTCTTGCCAAGGCTGCTATAGTAGACCAATCCTCTTTTCAATAACTGAATTTATGTAATAAATGTTTTGTCTTAAGTATTTTCTTCGTAGACGTTTACTGTATTGAATTACAACTGATTTAAGTGGAAAGTCTTTCATAATTTTATAATTTTCTATTTTACGTAGGATTTGAGCTGGGATTTTCAATGACTAATCCAAATGCACTTGTTATGTGGGAAGCTCAGTTTGGAGATTTCATGAATACTGCTCAGTGCATTATTGATCAGTTTATTAGCAGTGGCCAAGCAAAATGGGTCCGCCAAAGTGGCATTGTTTTGTTACTTCCTCATGGAATGGAGGGAATGGTATTTAATTTGATTACATTTTAAACTGTGATGAATACATACATTATCATCAAAAACTTAAGGAACAGTATTTATTAAGATTATAATTCCAAAATTAAGAGAAAAATGCTATTTCAGTAACTATTTGTTTTTGGTGCATGATAGTTTCATTCTGTGTTGCTGATAATACAGTGGCTAGTGGGAAAAATTTAATTAATTTGGCATGAGGTAGAAATTTGTAAGTAGTCTGCTTAAAGTTTATTATTGTCCTGAGCCTTGTATTGTGAGTATGAAAGGCTTCTAGAAAGCTAGTACATCTGTTCAGAGTACTGTGTTAGTCACCCACAAACTCTACATCCAATGGTGTGGTTTTATAGTCTTACAAGAAAGACTGCTACCAGACAGAAAAATCAATCCATGCTAGCTTCATAGGAACATTGGGCATGTACACCATGGTTAACTGTAAGCAGATGTGGTAGCAGTATCGTAGTTTATTGTGGCCTGGCATGAAAGTGGATTGTTTGGAGACTAGTAAACTTTTCTCCATTAAATACTTGTCTAGTGTTGTCATAGCACAAAGAACTGTGTAAGGGATAACATTTTCTCAGCAAAAGAGTTAGTTGGCCAGACTGAACATTGGTAGTGACGTTAACTGCTCTACCGAAGAGCCCAGGTTCAAATGCATTTTGTAAGCATATAGTATGTGTGTGACAAGGAGGCATTCAAAATACATGACGAGCCAAAATCGGCAGGAAAAGAGAGATGGCAGACCCTTGGACCATACTATTTGGTGTTCTCCCTAGAAATCCCATCTTTGGTGGAAACTTAGCAGTTTAGTAAGGCCCGGAAATACCTAATATGCCTACTTGAATGCACAGGTGCAGCCTTCCTTCATCCTATACATGCATTTAGAGTAACAGCAATGCATTGAGAAAAGGTGCTATTTACTAAGATTAGATTCACTCTTTGCAGTAATTCCTAACATCAGCTAATCTGGTAAAAAATGGCACACATTATTCCCCCACAGATATGGTTTGGATAGATTGATATGGTAGTTAAAATGTTCTTTTCAAAGCATTGTGCTGGATAGAAGCATAGGACTGCAGGTAATGGAACGCCAGTAATGTGACTGATGGATGCTAGTGAAATGAAATAATTCTGTTCCAGCTGCATTTATTTCAAGGGACTGTTTATTGGCTGTAGGTTTTTTGGACAATAGTTCTACATCGTACTGTAGTGATAAACCTTGGTAAAATGAGAACAGTATTCAAATCATTTGGCATGTCTGTTTCCTTGACTTAAATCTCAGTGGACACTTTAAGGATGCTTTGAATAGACGCTTTATGGTACAGCCACATATCCACTAGCATCTGTTCACTATCAGATAAAAAAGATCTTGACAGAGAAATTGGTTGTATCTGAGTCAACAATCAGCAGTTATCAACAATCTCATTTTAAATATGGACATGTGTTGCAGAATATTTCTCAGTTTCTGGGCAATGCCTGAAAAACAAGCTTATTGCTATTTAGTCTTTGACAGTGATTCATGTGTATGATTGCAATTTGTACAATTTTAAATAAAATGTTTTTATACTTGTGTAGTTTCATCCATCACTTTGTTATTGCCTTTCATACATGATATAAAATTTTCCCCGTATTCTAATCATTCCTGTTTTAAAACTATAGATCAAAACATGATTGTTCCTTAAGTTTTGTGTGTTGGTGTTCTTGACTGTAATTTTTACTTATGTGAATGTTATAAATGTTAATTTATTTTAAAATCTATTTAGGGTCCAGAACACTCTAGTGCAAGACCAGAACGCTTCCTTCAGTTGTGCAATGAGGAAATGGAAGTTTTTCCTGTAAGTAAATCACTAAGATTAACTGAATGTTAGAGGCATGTTTTGTTCTAATAAAGAAATGATGTATTTTTGAGATGAAATTGTAAAACCTAAGCACCTAATCTCCAGTTCTAGTACATATATTAATTTTACTGGAGTGCATTAACCATATTAGGCAATTTATCGGTTGGCTTGACTTGCTCT